>JAVQJF010026555.1:0-28464 GCA_036023855.1 Gadopsis marmoratus | reverse complement strand
CTCTCATCTGTGAAAAGCACAGGGTACCAGTGGCGGACCTGCCAATTCTGGTCTTCTATGGCAAATGCCAATTGAGCTCCACGGTGCCGGGCAGTGAGCACAGGGCCCACCAGAGGATGTCGGGTTCCTGCTAACAAATTTACTTTTTGTTGTAGGTCCTGTGGCATTATGGCACCACAAAACCCCCAGAAAAACTGGTTCATGCATTCATTTTATTCACTTTTTGCTGGAACGACAAATCGGGTGCAAACTCCAGCTCATCCAGAATATGACAGCCAGTCTGGCAGCAATAATATTAACAAAAACCACAAGATCTGAACATATCACTCCTGTTCTAAGATCGCTACACTGACTCCCGGTGAAACAAATTATTTAAAATCAATGATTCACCTCTGTCCGCCCTACTTTTCCAACATGCTCAAGGAATGTACACCAAACAGATCCCTTAGATAATCTAGCAAAGGTCTCATTATTCCTAGAATTAATTCTAATGCTGCCTATGATGCCATTATTCAGCCATTATGGTCCTGCTTTATGGAATTCTCTTCCTTAGGTGCTTAGGTCTGCCCCAAATGTGTCTTCGTTTAAAAGCAGAATTAAAATGCATTTGTTTGTGCAAGCTTTTAATTGGGTTTTATTATACTATTTTACTTAACTTATTTTATGATCAGTACCTTGACTTGGGTTATGCATTATCTATTATATTAATGATTTTTTAAAGACATTTTTACAAGAATTCCATCTGAGTTACATGAAAGTTGAGAGGACTTTTATTTTTCAAATGTACCAAAGAGAATTTCTACAAAAAAAAAATCCAGATGTACAGTACATTGTACCACAGTTGCTGTTTTCCAATTAACATCACATGAAAGTTACAACATTTCCTGACAGGTTTTCTAGTTATATGTATTGCAGTACATGTGGGTTTTGTTTACAGTTCAGGACAGGTACTCTACATACGTATCTGGTGCTTTAATGACAGTGCCAAAGATTACTGCAGTGTTAACTAGTTAATCAAGAAAACCAATAAAAATATCAAATATAATTAAACTGATCATAATTTGACCGGATTTTGGTTTCAGGCTAAACCTTTACAATTCTACATGTGCTTATGCTCTGATGTTGCACCAGATGCTGTTGGAACTTTCATGCCGTGCATGCATGTAATATTCCTGAGCAATGCTACCTTGGGGCTGCCCCCTCTTTCTGCATAGAGCACCTCTCCTCTGGCCACTGGAGGGCAATCCCTAGCTTCAGTGTTCACTTTGAATCTTTCTTGCAATTTCAATATATGCAGATCAGAGGAGAGAGTTGAGCAGGACAAACAGTTTAAGTACTGGAATAAGAGATTCTGCTAGCTGACCTCGTGTATCTTCTAAACATCTTTAAGTAGAAAAACATGTCA
Source organism: Gadopsis marmoratus (assembly GCA_036023855.1). Taxonomy (NCBI): domain Eukaryota; kingdom Metazoa; phylum Chordata; class Actinopteri; order Centrarchiformes; family Percichthyidae; genus Gadopsis; species Gadopsis marmoratus. Next base: position 27,059 of record JAVQJF010026555.1, on the reverse strand, counting down.
GAGCATGGTAAACAGCTCTTCTCTGTACTATATCACTATATCCTAACTTTATCACATTTACTGAAGTGAAAACCACTGTCAATGTAATTCTGTAGTCATATCCATTTCACTAAAGGTTTATAAATTATAAATTGGCAAATAAAAAGTATTTTTAGTTGATTATCTTAACAACATGCAGCCATACAGAACAATATTTGTTCAGTAGCCATTAGTGGCATCCTACTGCTACACTACCAAGCTCTGGAGAACTTGGCAGCGTGGTTGAACCTAAAATGGAAAGGAACTCACCAGTGGTGGTGCCAACAGCGGAGGGTTTGCCTCTTCTGTCTGCTGATATGCACACACGCACACAGTTGCTTGATATTGACATTAACATGTTGTATAGAGATGCCACAACCTTGTTTGGAGCGTTAGTCAGATGAGCAAACTCACCACAACGTTTGATGCAAATACATTCCTAATCTTTTTAGACATTCATGTGCCTGTGGTTTACTGTAACAGCAAGTTGCTGGCTGTGTATCAGATCAGTAAGTGTTTATGAAGTTCAAGCTATCTTTTGAGTGACACAGTCATTCCCTGTAGACTTAAAAAATGGACATAAATGTTTTATAGTTTTCTACGTCATGGAAAGCAAAGAGCGTCAATGCAAAGGGTCAAAATGTCTGAAGAAACTGCTACTCATACAGCATAATGCACTTCTTCAGTGTCCATTTCTATCAATATGTTCCAAGCAGTTTTTTTTTTTTTTTGCTAAAATATGGCTAAATACTCTGCGTCTCCATTCATGTCTACCTCAAAATACACTGCTCAAACAAATTAAAGGAACACCTTTTAAGCAGAGTACAGCATCTAATCAATTAAACTTCTGTGATCTTGATCTGGTCAGTTAAGTAGCAGATGGGGTTGTTAATCAGTTTCAGCTGCTTTGGTGTTAGTGAAATTAACAACAGGTGAACTAGAGGGGCAACAATGAGACGACCCCCAAAACAGGAATGGTTTTACAGCTGGAGGCCACTGACATTTTTTACCCTCATCTTTTGATTGTTTTCACTAGTTTTGCATTTGGCTAGGGTTGCTGCAATGAATGTCTTTGAATTCAGCCCTCTGTACGTTGATAATTTTCATTTCTGTCAAATGATGTGGCATCCTTTCATTCCTAACACTTTACCCAGTCCATATCAGTATGGATATGCAGCATGATTTTTTTCCCCCACTGAGATCTGATGTATTTTTAAAATGTTCCTTTAATTTTTTGGAGCAGTGTATTTCATGGCAGTGTCGAAAAAAGACGTTAAAAAAATTTATGTCAGAAATGCAAATCACCTTCGAAATATCTGCCTTTTGTTTGAGTTCTCTGTCCTGCAAATGTTATGGAAGGTTTTTGAGAGGTTCCTGGTGACAGATCAACAAACTAACAGGTGCAAAAACATAACCTCCTCTGGGGAAGGAAAGAAAGCATTCAACAAGCCTCTGAAGAGTCCTCAGAGTGAAAAAACATTTTGTTCCAATGAAATTAACAAACAATTTTGCTTGTGAAAGTGTGAGTGGACTGCTGTGTGAGCTACAGCTTATATCAGACATGAAAACACATTAATAATTGTATTATAAAACCAATGAACTGATAACATTTCTAAAGGGTAGAGTTGCATGTTTGAGCTTGTAAAAGTCAAACATCTGTGGGAAAGATTATGGTCCGTCTATCCACCCTGTAATCTCTCGATTTTCACCTTGCTGCTGACGTAGGTTGTCTTGCAGAGGCAGCTGCTCTGCCTGACTTTTCACAAGAGTCATTATCAGTGTTCTATCTACTTTGTTATTTACTTCATAAAGACTAGCCCTGAAATCTGTACAGCCGTTCAGAGGAGCCCTCAAGGTTAGTGCTTCACTCAGTCACAGTGAGTGAGTGGAGTCGAACCTGCCTCACATGTGATGATGATGAGGAAGAGGTGGATTATGACCGTAAAGATGACAATGATTCATTCATCCACATAGACGAATAAATTAATAGATTTTTACCCATTTATACGTTTAAGTCGTTTATGTTAATTTCTAGAGCACACAAAAACACTGACGAATGGCTTCACCACTTTTACCTAGCAAAGTTCATTTTAGTTTTAACATTTTGATTGTGTGATTCCAATGTCCCATGGAAAAAGGAAGTGCTCGTCAGATTGTTGAACAGCATCTGAAACCCCCTCCTCCCACACCTTACCATTACCAGAAATGGAGGGGGGACATTTTTGTAACTCCCTGAAACAGGCAAGCCCACTCACTTCAGAGGTGAGAACATATGCAGGAATATAAATCTTTATACAATTAATTCCATCACTTTATTTCTTAATTAGCTTTTATTTTAATAATTTTGTTTTTTATGAATGCTGCATATGTATTGGCCTAACGGTGAAGAGGTTTATTTATTTGTTCGTGTTTTCTTAGTTTGCAGTACAGTGAGCTCTCCAGGCCACTGCAAAATTGGTGATTATTGTTATTTTTGATGATAATAGGACTTAAAGACACTAAGAAGTTTATATACGTAAGTTTATATTCAAGAGGGCTTTGGTAATTACAGCGGCTTGCATTATAAAAGTTGCATTAATAGTTTTTTACACTAATAAGAAATATATTGTTCAATTAATTTATTGCATGTGGTGTGTTATTGGTGGTTGTTTTGTTTTTATGCTGTATGTCTCTGTCAAAAACAGCTATGTAAGTAAAGTACACATTAACATTACTTCTACTGTAATAGAATGTTTTCTGACAATGAAACGGTTATAAAAATATTATTTATTCAACTCACATTGTCAAAATGTGACTTTAGAGCGTCTTTTTCACACCCAGCTCTCCAAACATGCTTTGACGCATGTTTTTCAGCTTCAAAGAAGACTAGACATGCACCTGTCCAATCACTGGTCTCTCAGTGGCCTGCTGCACCCCCACTGCTTCATGACCTCCCTAAAATCTCTGATCTCCATTGCGGTGATCCTATTACTCTGAACAAGCTGCAGACGGACATCAAGAACACATCCTTATGGGAAAATGCGTCACTCCCATCTGAGGTACATCATTCTGTTTGGATTACTGGCCATGGATTAGAAGAAAATTCATTCACCCTGATGACAATTCTTTGAGTAGCGACAGAGCAGTTTCAGTCTTTGCTCGTACTTCGCTCATATAACCTATATGTTGTTGGTTTCAGTGGAGGCTACCAGCAGTGTGTGTGTGTTGGATTTACAGAAGAAAATAAAGGATTTGCTGGGATTAGGCCCTTGCAGCAGACTAAAGGCAGTAGGAAACTTGCTGTGGCACCATCAACTACATGATCAGCACTTAATCTTACAGGAGCTCAAGAGGGTGTGGGGGGTTGGAAAGAGCACTGCTTTCGTGTAATCATTTTTAAATCGCTGGGTTAGAGGGTGGGCTCAAGTGTTCAGCGAGTGATTTACCCGCTGTTGTGCAGGCAGATTGCAAGAATCTGACAAAAGAGGTAGTAAGTTGCATGACTGTATTGGCATGACGTGGTGTGTGTGTGTGGACTTAGCTTTTGTCTGTCTGAGATGCCTTGCCTACCCTGACGCACTGTTGGCAATTATGCAACAGCAGCAGCCACTCAGTTCCTGTAATTTGAATCCGCCTGAGCCTGCTTCATTGTCACGGCCACACAAACGATGTCCTTGTTTGCTCCAGCAGCTTTGCGTAGAGGGTCAGTATGTTTTATGTGCCTAATCATGTGTGTAAAATCTTCTGACACACACTCACACACATGCACCATACATCCTAAAGATTACATAATCCTGGTGTATAGGTCACCATCACTCATTGAAGGCAACGAGTAAGCGCAGTTGCAGAGAAGAACATGACTCGAAATCTGTGTATTTCTGTAATCATTACTTCATTTTATTGCCTGTTTACACCACAGGGTTAACTCTCAGGCTGCTCTTGTTGAGCTGCTTGACATGACTGGTGTCTTTGCCTGTAACATCCGTCCCAGCATGACTAAATAGGAAGGAGCCTTGTTAATCTACTGTGGTGGCTTTCATTTCTCTCTAGCCCAACGGTTCCGATTTTAAAAGAAAGAATGAGAAACTTTAGGGAAGTCTTTCTACATGTTAGTTGTTATGTTAAAGTCTTATCTCTGATACAGATGTGTGTCTGTGAATAGCCAGTGGTGGAACACAAGTACACTCACTCACTACTGTACTCTTCTGTCTCACTACATTTCAGAAGGCATTATTCAACTTTTTTCTCCCATACATTTATTTGACAGTTTCCAATTCATATTTCATACAGAAACATGTAATGATTTTACATTGAGACTAAGAGTCAGCCATGCTAGCGGCTCTGAGTGTATACAGCCTACAGTGGCGCCTTTAGCACTGAATTGTAGGTACGCTAACAATTCAATCTTGAAATGAAATCTTGAATTAAAAGCCAGACCAAACAATAATGTTTTAAGTCTCTTCTCAAAAGCCCTGACTGCATCCATAGCCTTCAAAATGTGTATATTAATTGGCTCATTCTTGCCAGTGGCCAACTACTCTGATGAACATTTTATCCTTTTAACATTACAAAGTCACGTCATCTCCCTCTCCACCTCACCTAATCACCCGGTCATCTTATGTAACATCTACCTGTCATCTGCATCTTAGCCAAAAAACAAACAGAATCAAGATTACATTAATATGACGTGTAATCGCTCTCGTTTTCCAGATATCTGTTGTGTGCCTTATCAAGACTCGGGTTGGGCACACTGTATAATATGTAGTGATGAAAAAACACTTTGACATTGTGTTTGTCCCCTCAGTTTTGAGTGCCTTTAATGAGCTCACTTTATAATCACACCCCGTGAGATGTTTGTGTGTGAGTGTGTGTGCATGTATGCTTAAGGAGAGGTGAAAATCAGGCCACCATGAATCCTGGAAAAAGAAGCGTTCCCTTTGTTGGGCCAATAAAAATAAAATTAAGTGAGAGGTGTTCAATGGCAATGGTTTCTCCTGTCTTAGCTGGTCAGGACAAGAAGCACCTGGATAGATGAACAAACAAGCAACAAAGCAGTTGTGTTTTAACTCTCTGCCCCACCATCATTCTATGGGCCTTATGAGGTGCTCACTGTAGTTGAGCCATTTTCTTACATCCAACAGCACTTTTCTGTTAACAGTTACAGCAGCCTGTCAATGAAGCAAAATATCCAAAATCACAATGTACTACTCACTTCAGAGTGAGTAGAGTAGAGTATGTAGATAGTAGTGTGTTAGTTACATAGTTAACGATGGAGATTTTGACATATTTTTAAGCATTTAGACTAAATGAACAGACCATTAGTAGATTATTAGACATGAACCCCCTTAATATTACAAATAGCTGATGTTTCTGGTGGTAAATCCATCTCATCCCTTCGTTTTCTTTGAGCTACTAGAAAGCAGAACCACATGTATAGAATTATAGTGTATTATCTATGTTATTGTAGTATTGAGCTTATGGCCAGAATTCCAAAAAATGACTTGATATCACAGAATCAGACTCTAGTGTTGTGGTTATTGTGTGTGTATGTGTTTGTTTTTAGTTATTTAAATCTTGTTCTTGAAGCTCCAGTCTTCTCTTCAAGTTTTGATGAATACAAACCTGTGTGGAACGAATTAGCTTTGAAACATTTTAAATAGATCTGAAGCAAACTTGTTAGGAAGCAAGGCAGAGTACATACTGTAGCTATGTTGTTGGGTCCTCACATCCAATTTATTACCCGATTATTAGAATTTAGATTAGACTAAGGCAAAACATGACAAAATTTATACATACTTTATCTTGTCTGGATGCAAAGTTAGTCCATTTTAAAAGTGCTACTCTCGATGGAGACTGTCTATGCCACCAGTAACATTTCCAAATATGAAAGGCAGATATACTGAGTAAGCATTTGAGCTTGAACAGTGGAAATGGAAAGTCAAGGTGTTTCCTGTGGAAGTTGTCAGTTGCCATTGATTTTCCTTTTACGTACATACACTACAAGTTTACTCAACCAATTCTGGTCAGGCCTTAAAAGAAACCCTTGCTATTTTTGACATGGACCCTATTTCCCCCACTCTATTACATCATACCAATCAATTGTGTACATAACAGTCTCAAATATTTAACTTGAGGCACTTACGCTGTGCTTGGCTGGGTGTGTAGTTTTCCTGTATAGTCCTACAAGACAAACTTAAATATCAGCCCTCAAGCCACACACTCTCTTATGAAACATACTGTGTTTATTCCTTATTTCATATAGTGAGGACCTGATTGCTGTTACTTCATATTTGCATAGCAGCAAATACTGACGAGCAGAATCAGCCAGCAAAGACCCAACAAAGAAATACCAGGGTCACAAAAAGACCACGTGTAGATAATTCTCATTTGCGTTGAAACATTTCAATATGTTGATGGGTGTCATTATAGAGAGGAGAGTCAATGTATTAAAACAAACATGTCTCACGTGGCCACTGAGGGCAGCTAACAGACAGCTGTGTGTAAACCGGTCGAAACAGGATACACACACAGACACACACACAGCTCCTGTGCCTCCCTGTCTCACCAGCCACTATAGTTAAAACCTGATGACACGAGACAAGTGCATTACGGTACCACCACTGGTGGGAGGTAGATCAGTGTGTATATATACTGATGTGCAATTTTGAGGTGATTTTTCCATTTATGTTACTTTATACATCTACTCCACCACATGTCAGAGGGAAATGTTGTGATTTTTACTGCACTGGATTGTTTGAGACCTGTAGTTACTGGTTACTTTTCTGGTAATGTATATAAAAGACCATTAAACCAGTGGTTCTCAATCTTTTTGGTTTGTGACTTCTTACACAAAAGGTGTGTTTAATGTAAATTTCTCAGATGGTTTCATTTAAATAATTGTTCGAGGGCCAAAGTGGCACAAGTATCAAATATTATACAACACAACAAACAAAACAAAACAGTGATTACCGAAAGGAAAAAAAATCAGTAGCAGAACTTTGGTTTTTCTTCTATCCTACCTCCTTAACCATCTCACAACCCCTCAGATTTCTCTTGTGACCCTTGAAAGGGGCCCGACTCCTGATTTGGGTACCACCGGACTAAACTACCTACCTGTATATAAAGACAACTTGCCAACTATACATACATAGTATTGTAGTTTTAGTAGGTTAAACGGGTTACAATGCATCCGTATTAACAATCTAATATATCAATCAGTCACAAGGGACATTTTTCTGCAAAAGGAGCATTGTCATACATTTAGCTAGTGATAGCTGTTGTTTTACTTCAGTAGGATTTTACTAGTAATGGAGTATTTATTTATTTATTAAATGCATTGGTACTATTACTCAAGTAAAGGATCTGTGCTTTTGGTGAGCCTGAGGATTAACAGGTACATTTTATGTGACGCACAAAGTTCTGAGTATAGTTAACTGTAGTGGAATGTGAATGATGAACTTTTAATTTAGAAAAGGTGTGTACAGCTGTGAATAACATTGAGCGTGGGTGTGAGGGAGGGCACTTCTGGTGTGCAGGAATTTATGGCTGACTCATGTTACGGTGGTGTTTTTGGTTAACCGTCCGGTCACTGCTGAAGTTGACCCAAAACATTGACCTGTTAGTGGGACCTGTAAGTTTTAAACACACAAGATTATTAATGGTTATGGCTGCCATGTGAGAAGCAGCTGTTAGCATCACGTAGCATGAAAGTGACTTTTTCATACTGCTGAAAACCTCAACATGCACTTCATCATCTAGCATTATATTACTACAATGTTTTTAATCAGTTTAATTCATATATGCACCTTTTGATTTTTGTATGAAACAAGGAAAGCTTGATTTTCCCAAGATTCATAACAAAAAAAACATTTTTCAAATCAGAAAATACACCTGTTTATCACATGTGATCAGGTTTCAGTCAAATCCTCTCTGAATCTTTCGTTCAGTCGGTTACCACATTCAAAATAACATTCATAATAAAATGTAATATTTGTGTGTACATTTTAAACTGCATTGTCATAAGTTTTAGTATTCTGATTATCACCATTTTGCTTGCTTCTTTCTTTTGTATTGACACTGTCTGCTGCTGTAGTGATCCCGTGGTCCCACATAAAGCTATAAACATTTGACTTGGCACAGTTCCACCGGACAAACAAAATGACAGTGTGTACAAGAAAAAGCTCTTGTTTCCATCCTAAACTTTCTGCTGGGACATGGATGTTTTGTCATTACAATATGGAAGATTACACAGCATGTGGACCTGTGGGTGGGGGTGGGGGTGGGGTGGGGTGGGGTGGGGGGGGCGTGGATCGCCCATTGTTATGTGTGTTAAAGAAGGAACAACCCATGCAGATAAATCAGCCGGGGGAATTTGGGGGAGTGGAGCCCTTCTTCTGAATTTGGAGTTGCATCTGTTACTGGCATCTGGCCATTCACTCCGCCAACTATTCCAGTCATGTAAGTGTGGACTGTTTGTGACCGGAACCGTTTGTGAGCTAAAATGTCAAAGCTACAAAACAATTAAGAACAAAGAAACATTTTAGCATTGCTGGGTGCTTGTGCAAAGGAAACGTTTACTGAAGTGCAAAGACTTTTAATACAGATTCTGCCCAGAAATCCCAGTAGGTCCAGACTGTGGAAGAGCATGCATGGCGCCACCCTTTTCTGCCAGAGGGTTAATGCTTTAAATGTGGAAATTAGTTTGGCTTATACTGAGCAGATGTCTGTGCTTGATTCCACCATTACTGTGCTATTGGTTTCTGAAGCAGATTGTAAACACATTTCAGATGCTAAATCATTGTTTTCTATAGAACTTTCCTTCCTCTTTCTGTTCATTTCACTGTTATTTACCCCGCTGCACTTCAAAAAACATCACACTTCCTGTTCTAACCATCTATCTATCTATCTATCTGCAGCAGCACAGTCAGCTGTGTCATGAGTAATGGCATGACCAATTGCAGCGCAGGTAAGCATGAGTGGCTGAGGGAGATCTAGCATCAGCCCAATCACACCAGAGTGCTCAGCCAATCAGGATGCTTCTGGTCAGGGCACAGCATCTATTCTGTGTGAAAACACCAAACCATCTGAATGTGTGGCTGTAAACACGCAGCAGCTTTTTGTTCTCGGCCCCTGCAGACAGGGCCTCATTAGCGGTGTTTCAGAGAGCTAATGTGAGCATGTGTGATCAGCTTCCCCTTGTGTGTAAATGCATGCGAGTGTGAATATTGTGTGCATGTGTGGCAGGCGGATCTGCATGAAAGGTTAGAGTTCTTTCTCAGAAAGTTTGATGAAATCACAATCGCAAACATTTTGTCACTATTGTTAGCCTGTATAAAGACATTCAAATCCCGTTCAAATGTACTCAAACTCATCCTGTTACTTCCTGTCTCTTGATCTCTTAAAAAATATGATACATGCTTCTTGACACAAAATAAGCAATGAACAACTTTGTCCTCCACTGACATTTCCTTTTCACCTCCTGCCGTTTTCTTATGCTGTATTTTGCACAAAACAACAAGCTACACTTTTCCTTCCTAAGCTGTGTTGTGTTTCTCCTTTATTCTTCCCAACACATGGCTTTATTGCAGAGTTCCCGTCTTGTGTTAAGCCAGAGCCAGTAGTACTGGTTTGAACTAGAAGGATGTGTTTTGCAATAACACTGCACAAGTGAGGATAATCATAGTGTGCATGCACAGACAGCATGATAGATGCTCAGTGCATGTGCAGCTCCACCTGCTATTTTATGTTAAATTACCAAAATGTCATTATTTTCAATAATATGTACAAACTGTACAAAGCTGGAGGGCATTTGTGTGAGTGCATGTTAACTGACTAGCATCTTAACATTGTGTTTGGCCGGGGGGGGGGTTATTGTGCAGCTCCATTTATGAGACCCCATTTTCCTCCTTACATAACGTGTCCTTTTTTTCTTTCTCTCACTCCACACAGGAACCACCACGAGCCAGTCTGTACATTCCGGTGGTTGTCATAGCAACAGGGCAGCATCCCTTTCCATCCTTTGTCCAGTGTCTCCCCTTCGTTTGAGCTTCCCAGGCAGAAGGTGGTTTGGATCCTGCATGCAAATCGAACCCCCCGAATTGAGCTTCGAAGCGAGGAAGTGGGGGGGGTTTTAAAATGGTGACTGAATGTCATTAGGTGCTTTTCACTGAGCGTAGCGAGGTGGTACACCCCCTACATCCTGCAGTGGCATTACAACACTCAAGTGTTAAGTGGACGAGGACACCTAATCAGCAACAGATCCATGCAGATTTCTGTCAAATATATAAACGGAAACACAGTTGGAGGGAGGGATTGAGGTTAAAGGCATGCTATTCTATTAAAACCTTGCCTTTAGGTAATGTTTTGACTTTCCACTGTAAACGTGTGTGTGTGTGTGTGTGGCAGTCAGTGGATGGAGGGTTTGGATGTGGGTCTGTTATCTTTGTCATGGTCTCCATTTTGGTGCATGGCAAGAATGAGTGCACGTGTGGGAGGGAGGTTAACATTGCATTTTCTGCACTATTCCTCCACTGTGTTCTAACTGTTCCGTTCTGGCAGAAAGAGAACTATGAACATAAGAATGTTTCTGCCAGATCAGCGACATTGTTGTTTCATGATATCTTTTTAAACTGTTATCCAAACTTTGCATGTTTTTACTTGAAAATCTAACACAAACTATTTAAAACGTACATAAAACAAAGGCTTCAGCCCCGCCAACTCCCTCTGAAGCAGGACTGAACCTGCCCTCGACTTTACGGTTGGTAAACTTGTTCCTGCCAAAGCCAATCAGTGAGCTCACCAGCGTTCTTGTGAGAGGCAGCCGGGATGTAGGGGAAAGGTCTCAAGGCAAGCTTTCAAACCCTCCCCCCCCAAAGTGAGGACAGTACACCAGAAGCAAACGTTTATGTCCCGTGAAATGAGGATGTTTGCTTCTAGTGAAGTGCGGTTGAAATGTCTCTTTGTTCCGTCGGTAGTTAAATAAAGAATTCCTTCACGGTGTTTATATCAGTGAAGGTCCGACTCCCAACTCTTTCCTAAAGACAGCTTCGACTGCAATACTGCTCAGTTGGCACATATGTTCTTAACAAGCTGCAAAGCCTCGTTGCAGAGTTTGCGTATAGGCACTATAAACATGCTGAGGTATTTAGGACACCTTTACATTCATTACTTACATACTTAGTTACTTTGCCTGTATTTGGATGATAAAGGTCAGAAATGCAACTAAAAATGATATTCGGCCTTGCTCGAAGCTGTACCCCAAAATAATAACGTACTGACTTGTCAACTTGCTTGTCTGGTTTGTTTTTTGATAACAGGATCCAGCTGTGGCAAGTCTAGTTCCCAGCCACAGCAATCAGAGGTGGTGTGTAATTCATGACGCAGCACTTCTGGGAATATTTGTCCTCAGGCTGGTGCAGTGTAGGAGTTTAATAACGGTCTCGTGAGTACACCCGGTTCCAGTTACTTCCCACAGAGTCCTAAAAACCAGCCAGAACAAAGCTGCTGTTTATCTCCTGCCAAGATATGAGCCAGACTGAAACACATTTGGCAAAAGAAAGCAGTCAGACAACCTTTAGAGTTACCTTTAGGTGCACTTTTTTTTTTACAGGTTTTTAAATGTTTACAGCAAACTGCTGTCACCAGATGTTTGAACAACTTTTTACAAATGTGAGCATTCGTTTTAAACTACATCAGCCTCAACTGTTCCTGCAGTTAAGTAGAGTCTACAAAAGTCTATTAACGCATGAAATATGGTGCTCAGAAGAGGACTGTCTTCACACGAGGTTGTAAGAAATTAGATCCAGTTTTATGGGATGTCAACACTATAATTTTGACTTCAAGTGTTGGTAAAGGTTTGAGCTTCAGACACCTGAGAGCTGATCTCAAGTTAAAGGAATCATCGACACATAGCTAAACCAAAGACAAGCTGCTGCTTTCACTTGCAGCTGCAAAAGCAAAGCGCAGTCTCTTCCTATTAAAGCAATACTTTAGAGATCAATGCCACTCACCTGCCTAGTTAATAGGAAGCTACAGCCAGCCGCCCGTTGCTAAACGGCTGTAGACGGCTAGCCTTGTGCTGTGTGAAGGTAACAATATTCGTCTAGCAAAGTGTTAATCAGTGACCTTTAGAGGTGCTGCTCGGCCGATTGTTACTGTCAGACAGAGCCAGGCTAGTCATTTCCAGTGTTTATGCTAAGCAGCTGCAAGCTGTATTCTTATATTTACTGGACAGACTGGTATTGAGCTTCTCCTCGAATCTCTGTGAAAGAAAGCGAAGAAGCAGGTCAAAAAAATGTCAGGCTATTCTTTAAAGTCTAAGTCAAGAGTCATACAGCCATGTTGTGATAAAATAAAAGTTTTAAATGCATCAATTAAAAAAAAAGCCACCAGGATCAGTAAATGTGACGTTTTACCAAATCAGGTGCATTACAATATCGCAGTTAAAAGGATAAAACTCCTTGAGGAAATCTACAAATGGCATTATGGACAGATTTCAACAACATACGTCTGGGTACAGACATCTACAAAGTGCACCGTACAAGATGACTCAGTGTGTCAAAATCTGAAGACATCAAATGTTGCCATTTAAAAAATAGACACTTCATAAAATCAGAGAATTAGTAACATTGAAGACTGATAGTTGAAAAGGCAGGTCAACATATATTAACAGTACATGAACTAGTCAGATTTATGAAGTTACACATGCTGTCATGCCTTAGCAGCTCTACTCTGAAGTGTCCCTGTGTGCGTTAGTTCATTTTAGTCACCAACAGACAAAAAGGGGAAATTATGACATGGGCTAAGACAGGGTTATAAAAGCCGATCCCTTCTAAAACCGAGGGGAAAGACAGACCCCGTCATTACCAGCTCATAACTACAAAAGGATATCATTACCATGTCATGTTTTTAAGTTGACCAGCCAACTTTAAACCATTAAAACGCAGGTTAAAATCATCTCAGTGGGAGAAAAGAAAGTATATATATATATATATATATATATATATATATACACAGTACTAGTTTTAAAGAAAAGATAGGAGGGCAGTGGGAGTCGGTCTACGAGTTGCGGATTTAGTGATCCGCAGGTTCATCTCCCTCCTCGTTCAGCAAACAGGTGCGGATCAGAGCCTGGGTCACGCCATATGGGTCGCAGTTGGCAGATGGACGGCGGTCCTCGAAGTAGCCCTTCTTCTCCTGGCCGACGTTGCGAGGAATGCGGATGCTGGCACCGCGGTTGGCCACGCCTGCGGAGAATTCGTTGATGTTTGAGGTTTCGTGGTGGCCGGTGAGACGGCGGGCGTTGTCGAGCCCCCCTTTGGGATCATAGGCACGGATGTGATAGCTGTGCCTCTTCCCAAGCTTCTCAATGGAATCTTCAATGGCTCTGAATGCGGAAATGATAAGATTCCACGTAAGACATTTAAAATCATTAACGCAAAACGCTACAGCGCAGCCAAAGTCAACCCCATGATGCTTTAAACACTTACTTTAAGCCTCCATCTTCCCGCATCTCCTTTGTGCTAAAGTTTGTATGGCAACCAGCACCGTTCCAGTTACCAGGGATTGGTTTAGGGTCAAATGAGGCAACAACGCCAAAGTCTTCACAGACACGATGCAGAAGGAAGCGGGCTACCCACAGATGATCGCCCATGTTGATCCCTTCACAAGGACCAATCTGGAACTCCCACTGAACATACAAACATTATTATTTTTTTAAAGTATATTTTTTACACCTTAAGAGAGACGGGGGGGGGGGGGATGGGTGACGACATGCAGAAAGGGGGAACCCAAGGCTTTTTTTCCTTATGGTTATTACCTGCGCAGGCATCACTTCTGCATTTGTGCCACAAATTTGGACTCCAGCATACAGACAAGCTCTATAATGGGCCTCCACTATATCTCTGCCATAGGCTTTGTCAGCTCCCACGCCACAGTAGTATGGACCTGTAAATATGTTAACTGTTAAACCATCCCAACACTGATTCATGCAGGAAACACATCTACACAAAGACTTTAAAACTAGCCACCTACCTTGTGGACCAGGGAATCCATTAGACGGCCAGCCGAATGGGTGTCCGTCTGTGCCCAGGATGGTATACTCCTGCTCCATGCCAAACCAGGGATGCTGGTCCTCCACCATGTCCATCGTCTTCTTGCATGTGATTCGGAGGTTGGTTTCTGCAGAAACCAAAACACAGATTAGAAAGACACCAGCACAGGCCTGCTTTGCCGATCACCTTTAGTATCATCTAAATATCAAAGCATATGCAACTGCAAGTGTAGGATGTCCCTTCAAGAGAGACCGTTAGAAACGTGTAAAATGGAGCAGTGAAGCCGTATAAATCAGTTTGTTTGAAATTTCAGTTTCTTCCGCTCATAACCTGGAATCATTTTGCTAGATTAAGGGACACAGCTATCCCCTCTACATGTACAAGCCTCAACGTCTAAATGCCTGCATTAGTGTGCATGCACATGAGAATGAATGAGTGCATGCATTTGCAAATGAGTGCACTTGTGTGTGTGCACACCTGTTCATATGTGGGTGTGCTTTTCTTCATTTTTTCCTCCCTCCATAAAAAGTAACCGGCTTCAGGTCAAATTAGATGCTTGTTTTATCCAACATTTTAAGATAAAATGATAGTAAATATACTCAAAATCATCTTTCTTGATCATGACACATTCCTAGATCCAAATTAGCTTATTTCGACCCCCCCCCCTGCACTGGACGGAGCAATCATGTAGACTTGCATCCACCACGGTTACATACAGTGTCACTGTTGCAAATGATTCCATCCATTACAACTCAAAACATCACAGTTGGAGCTTCGTTGTTACCTGCAGGTTTGCCGTTGTACTTCAGCACCTCACACAGGACCAGTTTGTTGGGGTCTTTACGGAATGGATCGCGGAACATGGCAGCAGGAATCAGATACATGTCGCTGTTGGAGCCCTCAGACTGGTAGGTGCTGGAGCCATCAAAGTTCCACTCAGGCAGATCTACAAGGGGAGGAGAAGGGCTGGTACTTTGCACGACAGGACTTCGTGTGCCGTTAGAAAACCTGCTCACCTTCGATGCTTTTGGGCTCAGAATCCAGCGTCCTGGTTTTGCACCGGAGCCCCTCTCCGGTTCCATCAATCCAGATGTACATGGCTTGGACTTTATCCCCTTGAGGGAGCTCCATGTACTGCTGCTTGACAGCTTTACTCAATGTGGCGCTGGCGGACGTGGCCATCTTATTTCCTACTATAACACACCTGGGGACGAGGAGAGCAGAGGAGAGGCAGGTGTGAGACCACGGTGAGCCCTCTGGACCACATGTTGCGTAACCGGGGCTGCGGGGGCGCAAAGTAAACCCGCAACGCAAAAACAAACCTATCCCAGAAAGGAGGAGGGTTGAAAAACGCGCCGCTGATGTAAAAGAAGCCACATTTCCAGTCGTCGCCCCCCCGCTCCGCTATCCACTTTGGAAACAAAGAGAAAAGACCCTCGCCACTTCCGGTGTATGACAATTGAGATTGAATTTGCCTGCTCACGAAGGAGCCGTCGAAGGAAAGGACATTATGAAAGGAGTCAAAACACACACACACTGGCTAACAACTTCAGTAACAACGCATCTGTACTGTACATCATGTGGCCAGTGCGCCTGTTGTCGTCATGGTTACTATCGCTGACTATCGCAGAGTGAGGCAATATTACATCACACATCGCTGTGATCCGTCACTAAAAGCCTCATTTAAAAAAAACAAAAACAAAAAAAAGAAACACGACCAGTATGAACACACGAATAAAAGTGATCATATCACGACGTGGAGCCACTGCGGCGAGTAGCAGCTCGCTGTCTGAAGCCTGTAACAATGGAGAGTCCAGCGGGGGGCGAACGCGGAAGAGAAGCTGAGGAGACAGACGACGGACGTTTACCTGGAGAAACGAGGAAATCGAAATAAAAACTAAAGGACGGGCAGGTCCAGTGTCTTGTCGTCTGCTGGCTCGCTAACGTGTCGCTCATTCTACGTTACTGGCGCTCCGCACGCGAGCACATTTATAAGAGCACAACTGGGATGTCGCGCCTGTGATTGGTCGGTGGGCCCGGCAGCGTGTCTAATGCAGCCCGATCATTGGACACGCGACACGGCGCCGCCCTCCAGCCGGGTCTCGAGCCGCGTGTTACTATGCGTGACCCTCCACTCGTGTGTGCGTGCTCTTCCTCATGACACGAGGAATTAAAATGTAAGCCACAAAAAAAAAAAAAAAAAAAATAGTGCAAACGAGGCCGCGATGAGGGATCGGTCACTTTTCTAAAGAACATTACATCAGTGGTGGAGGCGGACTCAACCTTGTGGGACAAAATGTACAACATCCTCCGCCTCAGCACGAGCAACCACCAGGTAGTTCTCAGTCCAAGACGCCACCGTGTGGTGAAAAGTCGGTTACTGCAAGTGTACTGGGAGAAGTCAAGTTATATAATCCCAAATAACGTTATCAATTATTAGGCTTACATCAGTAACAATGTTTTATTACACCTGTTTGACTGTCTGCCAGATTTATTAATGAGTTTGAGCACGACAGATGGAGATGTTTTGATAATCACACTTTATTGCCTAGTGTGTAAGGCTACATAGGTCTACACGGCCCTACAAAGACAGGGAACTGTAACCACAGAGGGGATGAAGTTGAGAAAAACAAGAATTTGGTTATTTGCTCTGCTAAGACTATGCCTGTAATCCTTTAGCAGGACTACCGGCTGCTAGATTAGCTGCTTTTATATTTCATCATGGTTGGATTTAGCTATTGCCTCATTCATATGAGATAACAAAAGTGAACTACTAAAATGTTGGATTACAAAATCGATTTTTCAGATACAGGAAACAGCTTCCAGGAGTAGGAAAATGTAGCATCAGCTACAGCCAGCTGTGGCTATCTCACCAGCTATCTTATCCTACAGTATAGTTTGTAGCTTTACAAGCGTTTGTAAAGTTATACATTATAGTTGTACATATACACCGATCAGCCATAACATTGTGACAGCATGGGCACAGATGCTGTGTGTTCTGATATCTTTCTATCAGAACCAGCATTAACCTTTTGAGTTTGAGCTACAGAAGCTCTTCTGTTGGACTGGACCACACAGGCCAGCCGCCGCTCCCCACGCGCATCAATGACCCTGTTGCGGGTTCACCGGTTTTCCTTCCTTGGACCACTTTTGGTAGGTACTGACCCCTGCAGACTGGGAACCCCCCACAACAGCTGCAGTGTTGGAGATGCTCTGACCCAGTCGTCTAGCCATCACAGTTCGGGCCTTGTCAAAGTCGCTCACATGCTTACGCTTGCCCATTTTTTCTGCTTCAACACATCAAGTTGGAGGACAGAATGTTCTATTGCTGCCTATTATATCCCCCCCCTCCCCCCCCCCCCACTGACAGGTGCCATGGTAACCAGATAATCAATGTTCTTCACTTCACCTGTCAGTGGTCATAAAGTTATGTCTGATCGGTGTATATGGCAGTATAATATTTCACATGATAAAATAAATGTCAAAAGGTCAGATTCTAATTTAGTCAGACTCTGGTCTAACTACATCTTTACAAAAGCTTTCTCACATACTGTAACTGGTAATTAAACCTGACATACTAAAAACATGAGCAAACCTTATGCTATTGTTTTGTTTTGCAGTTCAGTGGATGTACAGCACCACCTGATGGATTCACAGCTCCAGAGCAGCAGATGAGGAGGAAGGCTGAAGCATTTGGAGACTGTTATTACCTCTGGAAGCGGAAGTTCCCTCTACCTGCTCTTTACAAAGACAAGTAAGATCAAAAGACAAAGTGCAGTTGAGGGGAAAGCTTCCAGTTTTATTTGGAAGTTGTTGTGGAAAGATATTAATGTGTATTTTTCATAAAGATGGGCAAGATGTTTGAAATCAATATTATGATCATGATATAAATACTTTTAATATCTATAAATATCACTATGTAGCAATGAAACACAAATTTAAATATAAAATCAAATTTAATGAACATGATGGACGTTTATTCTTAACCTTGGAAATAGTTTCACAAAATAATTTTAACTCAGAGTCTAGTTTCTTTTTGGGCTTTTAACCGCATCTGAGAGTCTTCATCATTGGTTGGAGCTTGCTCAGTTGTCATGGAAACGGACTGATGCCAAAGACCAACCGTGAGCGGAGACAATTTATTCACACATGTAAAACAACAACGTAAATGATTATCAGATGCATATAAATAACCAATGTGTCTTTAGTTCCCCAAAGTATCAGGTTGTGTTCCTGGTGGATGGTGAAATCACAGTCCGTGTTAAGTGACTTCTCAGACAAAACATGTTGCGTTCTCACAGCTTAATCATTGTCACATTTGCCGAAAGGCACCATGCAAGCTGCTCCACCAGTCTGCCGCAAGCTTTCTGTGAATTGTTGCCTAATATAGAGGGAGGACACCACTGCTAACCAAAGGGACGTGACTCTCTTACATACACGTCTCATCGATTTTACACACAAAAACATCTACTTATGTGAAGAGCTCTCACCAGTTTTGCTGGCAGCGTGGGGATTTTCATTTTGGATCTACGTTAAACACTAGCAGGCTGCTTCCTCCATGCTGATAAAAGAACCATCTCTCATATGAATGATGGTCATCAGCACAGTGATAACAGTTGAATTATAATCAATGATTAGACGTGTGAAATATTTTTATAAAATTTTGGTTTGATTCAGTTTTTTGACAGAATAATATAATTATATAGATATTGTATTTGTCAAAAAAAAAGATACATACCTGGACTTTGATCCATCATTGTTCCTGGCAGACAAAAAGTATTGGAAATGAAGCGACTATATAACAATCATTATGAGTGGAGGGTAGTCAGAAAAGGGGGAGGATATTCTATTTTCTCTTTTTTCTGAAGGGTGGGTAGTTTGAAATCTATGCCCCACAGTTGGAAAAGGTGTGTTTCTGTATCAGAGCTTTATTTCATCACAATCAACTGCTAATCTTTCAGCTCGTTCTTATTCCAAGCTCGTCTGAAGGCAACATTTTGGCAGACCAAACGTGCATGCAAACGTTATCTCTACAAAATGGCATTATTTTTCATTAGGCTAAAACCTTAAATTTATCCGCATCCTAACAGAAAGCAGAACTGCGGTATTGTTAAATATGTCCAATAAAATGAGTCGAGAACAATACACTTTAACATACGGGGTGGAACTTGTCCAAAATGTAGGAATTCAAATTGTTGAGAGAATTTGTGGTTTCAGCCTACTGTATGTATGATAATTTCTTTTGCCTAATTTAATAGATTTTTTCTTTAACGATAAGACAATTTGGTGTTTAAATGGCGTGAATGGCTATTTACATAAAAGTGACATCAACGGGATCATTTGTTGCATTTGTGACCAGTCCATTCCTCATCATAATGCAGAGATATTGATCCCTGTAGTTGTAAATTCTGAAATACCTCTCAAACCTAGGGTAATGTTCTGTGCCGTAGCCATTTCAACCAGAACACGTCTGTGCAGAGTGCAGACCTGCTGATACTGTGGGAATCTGATGTGGCTGTCGGCACAAGTCTTATCAGTATGATGACACTCATTTCATAACAGTGCTGAAGTGACTTGAAGGAGTTTTCCTCCGTTTACATCTTATGAATTTGTCCCCATTTCACCATATCATGCTGATTATCCTGATGCACATAAACATATCAAAGCAAGTGGGTTGTCTTCTTGAGAGAGTCTTTCTCCCAGGGCGAAGAGCGCAGAGGGCTCCTCTTTGATGCCAAGAATGATGCAGTATTTTCCGATGACTGTGGGAATGTGGGTGGGACCTTGATTCATTTGTAGTGTAAACAGAGGCATGTTTAAAGCATGGACACATGCATTAGTGAATCTCTAATCTTCAAAGCTTTTTTAAAAGCATTTTATTAATGCTAGCACACTGTTGTATTTCCAACTTGGCTTATTTGTTTTATTTATTTAATCAAATAAAATTATTAATTGCCAATTTAATCCTCATTACTATTAAGTTTTTACTCAGAGTTTTGGATTGCATGATCTAAATGCAATTTTAATGAATAATGAATGACTTTATAGCATCCACCTGCAGGCTCCAGCAAGGGGGTTTAAGATATTTGCTCATGAGGTCGCCAAACTACGTTCTGCTGCTATAATTAACATTTCAAACATGAGTTGTCTGACTGACATATATTAAAGGATCAATTTTTATTTATCCACTGATCCACCAGTGGCACACTCCAGCCCTCAGGACAGGAAGTCATTTATTCCTGATTGTTTAACTAAATGAAAATCAACATTGCAGAAACTTGAAACTTTACAATGTGATAGTTTTAACTGTGTCAATGTGACATTACTGTCACATGGTAATGAGAGTGTGAACTGTTTTGGGAATTTTTCCTAGTTGTTGGTGCGTTCATGTGCTCATGGGAAACATGTACATCTGAGGGTTGAGTCGTCTGCCAAAGAACCAAACTTTTAATTGACGTTTTTACATTTGGAAAAAATAGAACACTGATAAAGGATTGGTACTTGGTGTTGGCAGAAATCCTGAATCTGTATCGAGAAAGAAAAAGTTGGATCAGAGCATCCCCGTGTTTAGCAAGCGTCTGTGAAATGACAGTCTCCTTAAATGACAAAGGTTTGCAGTAAAGTATGCAAAGTTTGTAGTTAAATGGCTAAAAGCTGAAGTAAAAACCCTAATTTCTTACTTTAGCGTGTGCAGTAGCTGTTATAGTATGTTTAGCAGATGTTCAGTTCCATACTAATCACTGAGCAATGTGTGATTAATTTTACAAACATTTAATGAAAAACATTTTAGTCTTTATGTTGCAAAATCAGAAATTCGCTTACGGTATTGATCAGTTTCACTGCGAAGCTCTGAAATGTTCTCTAATGACCATGTTCTTTGGGAGGTTAAGAAGAAAGGGCAGAATACAGCTTCTTTAGCTTCAGTCGCATAATTAATCAAAGATACAAATGACAAAGACTGAAATTTGCGCATCAACAGGGATTCATGGTCCAACAGAGATTTCTTTGTTTTGGGGAATCATTTGATGTTCCAGCAGAGGGCAGCAGCTACCAACATAGGACCAGGGTCCATGGTTTCTATTTTGAACTACTGAGCAACTAAAGTGGAATTTTCCCCTATAACCTTTAGAGTTTTCTTAATTGGACTAAATATGCATTCAGCATACACTTCATACTTCATTCTGTGATTTTAAAGTCAACATTCATCATTCAGGTGGAAGAAAAAGATTACATGTCAGATCTTGTATGATGCAATGCAAACTGGTTTTATATACTATATATAACTGAAGGCCTATTTGGTGGTGCTATTTTTAGCAATCATACTGTATAAATATAATATATTGAGATGAGGCTTTTGAAGTCAGAGACACAAATGAAGGATGCTTTGAACCACGTGACTCTTCCAATGGAGCTGTATTGTATAAGTATCTATCCATCCATCCATCCATCCATTTTCCTCCGCTTATCCGGGGCCGGGTCGCGGAGGCAACAGTTTAAGCAGGGTTATCCATACGTCTCTCTCCCCAGCAACCCAGCTCCTCCCAGGGACCCCAAGGCGTTCCCAGGCCAGTGGATATATACAGTAATCCCCCCCAGCGTGTTCTGGGTCTATCCTGGGGCCTCTTACCAGTATAAGATGTATAAGTATCTAGTCTTAGAAAAGTGCACGACAAACTTTCTCTTCAGACTTTAAAACTCACCTCCTGGTTTGTAGCACAGAGGTTGATGAATAACACTCCACAAATCTTACACCTTCACCCCACTCAACCTTCTAACAATTAGGCCCTAACCCCTACAATCCCTTGGCTGTCATATATCATAATGTCCTCTACAAACCACAGGACAACACTCTACCTTAAAAACTAATAAGGCTGACAACATACTTGTCGCTATTTCAATGCCCAGCATGTCCTCTGTGACTCATCGGTTCAGCTGTAAATCAGGCCAGGAGGAGCCTCGAGGGATTGTGTTCCTCTAAAGCTCCTTCAAAACACTTTATTTGGAGCATCAATAACCAAACACTTTGCAATAACACTTATTGGCACGGCAGCATGAAATACTATTGATTGTTCAAATGAAAATCAGCAGGCGCACTAGCTGCAGCTCGGATCGCTGCCTTTGTGTGATTTTTGCCTGTATTCTCTCTCCGGTACCAGCGGGAATGATGGCAGAGCAGTGTGAAGCATCATGGGTTATATTTAATCCAGTCTTGCTCTTCTGTGGGATAATAACTTTTTTGCTCGATTCCAGGACTTGTCTGTCATCTTGACATGGCAATATCTCCCAACTCCACTGTTTCATAGTCAGTTTCATTTACTTCCAAATACCATTTCACACCCTGCTGGCTTTAACTAGGTATTATACAGTGTGTGGGGAGTGTGCTGCAGATTGAATCGTGACAGAGACAACAACGTTTCTGGTGAGAAATAAGTGAATATTGTAAGTGGCAGACTATATAAAATGATTTTTTGCTCCATTTTCTTGGCATGAATTTGTGTGTTTGTCATCCTGGTCTCTCGAATTCATATGAGATTTTTAAAATTTTAAATCATTATCATATCCAAACAGAAAACACAGCTGGGCTGCTCCCGTGAACCACACGTTTAAATGGAAATAGTATGCATTATTATAATAGCTGATATACATACATACTTACATACATCATTTATATGGTTTTAGTCTAGTTTTAACATATATATATATATTTAATTTATATGTATTTATAGCACATAGCATTTATAGTTAATCTCCAGTTTATGTCCACTTGACTTTCAATTTAATAAAATTGAATCAAAGAAATTCTTCCAAAATCTTCCTATAATCTCTTCCGATGAGTACAAACACACACACACACACACACACACACACACACACACACACACACACACACAACAAAGTGCAGACCAGTGTGAGCTTCAGTGCAATATTGGACTTTGCTAAATCTATCCCAAAACAATGATAGTAATTTTAGTTTTTTATACTCAGTATCTAAGGTAATATATACAGTAGTCTGTAGCCAATTATTTCTAATGTTACCGTCAACTAAAAGTTTCAAGCTGTATCGTATTTTGAATAATTATTTCATGGAAATATCTAGCTAAAATTTTAATGCTAGCTAACATTAGCCAGCGCGATACTATGTAATTTGTCCCTCACTTTGCTAACCATCTCCCAGCTACAGCTCCATACTGAATGTCTATTGCAATGCACATTAGGAAGTTGTTTGTATTGCGTTGGCTAAGTCCTGTTTGTAGCACTCGTATGTGTGTACCTGCTGTAAACTGACAATATCGTGGGTTTTATTTGTATTGTGAGCACACATCAGCTCCCCTCAATGAAAACCTATTGTCTGCCTGTTTAGTTTGTTCTGGAGTCGACCCTGTTCTCCCATATTCATGAAGCTCAAAAAAGAAAAAAAAATGCCACTTGTTTGTTGTCACACAGATAAACTCAACCACAGCAAGACCAGGAGGAATTCTAATTTTTTGCTCACAGATGTTATTGCATAATTTACCTTCAGAGTCTCTTGCACAACAATGAAGGGACAAGAATGTTTTTGTTGGTTCATTTATTCTTCTCCAGTAATCGCTCTGCTAACGCCCACAGGGGCCTCCATATGGAGAGCTTGCCCACGGATGTGTGTGCCACCATGCCAGTAGGTGGTCCTGCCCATGGCTTGGTGGGTGAGCATGGTGTAGTCCCTGCTGCCACTGCCGCTGACATATCAGAGCTGTTTATTAAGAGGATGACAACTCTATCAAGCCCCATAAGCGGGCCCTCGTGCACAGGAGTTCTTTTGTTACTTTCAGGGATGGTGTCATCAATCTTGCTGCCATGCTACTCTCTTGAGCTGTTGATGGCAAACACGATTCCTCCCTTTCTGCCTGGCCTCTCCCGCCTTGCAGTCTGGAATCAGGCGTGGTGAGGGGGATCGGGGAGATAGGAGGACTTTCCCCGAGAGTGCCTTTTCTTGACAGGCGACAGAGCAGACCATTTGGACACCAGGGGTGGATATATGGGACCATGTAATGAAAAGACGTTGACAGGACCTGCTTGCTCTGTAATGAAGGTCCTCTGGAGCTGTGAATGGATACACACATCTTTCACGCTTTTGTCTCCCTGCCTTTCCCACAGAATCTATCTCATCCATTTTAACCAAAAGAGAAGGTGTAAGAGAAGCATCCCAGACAACAGCTCACAGTGTTAAACATTTACATGCAACGACGTGGTGTGAATTTTTAATGAAACAGCAACTAAGTTGATTTACACCCACAATTTGTAGCTAAATCCCTTCTGCATCAGCCCAGGAGGGTGCAGTTGAATGTTCAGCCTCTTTCCTCTCTCTGTCAGTGCTACTCAAGACTGAGTGTAGCTCACAGAGATGGACTATGATGTATGTACTCCACTTTAGCATTGGCTGAGGTCACAGACTCCATAAATGTCTTAGACAAGTCTGATATTTTAATCTCTTTTTAGTGAGGGGAAGTTGGGCCTTTGCCCAATCAATACACAGGGCAATAGTCTTGCCAAGATATCTCACGGTAGATTTTCATTGTTCTGTCTGGAAGCTGAAATGTCAACCGGAATAGAACTGCTCAAACTGAAGCTGAAATACGGCTGTCTGTAGTCAAAATAATCATATTTTATGATATAGAAACGTCTGACTGATGAATTCAGAAATCAGCGATCGCAGTCTTAAGATTACTCTCATCTGAGGAAGAGGGGGGCAGACTGACATCCCAGACTTCCTTTTTTATTCTCAAATCGAGTCCAATGTGTGTAATTCATCAGTCAACAATAGCCCAAAAAGCTCAAGAGTGAGGGTTGGGGGTGGCGGTCTGTGCTGATGCCTTTGTGAGCACACACAGCCAAAAATATCAAGACACTCTCACATTAACATTGCTAATTTGTTTGCCAATGGTTTCCAAGGCGCTGAATAATTGGCTGTGAGATATTGTTTGCTCAGGTGTTCTGCATAATTGAATTCTGTATTGGAAATACTTTGGATGAATGTTGGAAGAATACTGAAAAGAATCATGTACTTTGTGATACATTTTCTTTGAAATGGAGCTATTGGTGTAGATTAATTCTCATCCCAATAGCGACTGGTGATGATTGCAGCACATTAATTATCTGGCTAATGTATAAAGCACACTCATGTTTTGAATTTTAAAACAACTTAGCTCGTGTTCCCGTTTCCAATTAATGTCCCCTTGTTCAATTGTTGTTGAGATGATATGATATGGTTTCTTTGCACAGGATGACCTTTTGAAACTCACAGATTGATTTCATGCATCCATTATTCCGCCGAAACGCTCTGCTTTGAGCTGCATGCTGATAAGCCCGTTAATGTGGGTTACTGTGTGGCTCAGGCCATATGCACATGTGGAAGTGATATAGCGTCCAGCTGGACACATGTGTTGACAGAGCCGGATGATGTATTTGATCATAGTTTGTCTTGAGTAGGGTCTTGGTTGGGTCTGATTCAGCTGCCCGATGCTGACCTAATGCCTCAGCTCAATCAGTCACCTTGTCCTCCCCTTGACTCCTCACCCCATGATCCTTCCCTCCCACCCCGGAGGACTCAAGAAAAACAACCCAAGTGCTTAAAACCCTCCCTTCGCTCAAACCCCTGTCTGGACTGAAATAAATTAGATATGAAATCAATGCTGGGTCCTCAGGTTGTTGTTTTCTCAGAGCACTCTGTACTATGCCTCTTCACAGTGGCGTAGCACAAAACTCTGCAGCCTCAGTGGGCCCCCTCCTCCTATTAATGCATCCATTGTGAGACTAGCATAGCACAGAATTCACTGACAGAAGCATCAACGGATGAGTTGCTTTGTGGGTAACGTAGGCACCACAACTATCTGCCCTTAAAGTTGAGAAATCTCTAAAAGGCTTTGTGGCCTACAATTGTATATATAGTTCTCTTTGTTATGCCCATCTCTTCACCTAAACATCCTTTTTATTTTACAAATCTGTCATCTAGTTCCTTCAGTGTTCAGAGCTCCTCTCGTGCTTCTGTTTATCAGCCTAACATTGTTTGTGTGAGTGTGTGTGTGTGTGAGTGTGTTCGACACTCCGGTCTGATAATCAGTGACAGAGATGTTATAGGAGTGTGACAGAGTTCTATTTGCCATAACTGACATCTTCATCCCATCACTTTTCTTGGCTTTTTTTTTGCAACTTACCAAGTGCTGGCATCTGTGGTGTTTCCAGGCGGATACACTGCAGCGGACTGGGAATTCAGAGGATTCAGACAAGGCCACAGCAGCTCAGGCAGGTGGAGAGAAGGAAGAGCTGTGCACAAAAGCAGCACAGTAAGAGAGCGAGACTGACTTGCTTCTTGGAGTCTTGTACTAGAAGTGTTTAGCAGACATGCTGTCAGATTCAGAGGTCAGAGGGGATGATTGTTTCGATGGGTTTTATTCGCCGGTTTGTGCTGAATCAAAGCATGAAACATTGTTCAATATGTGGCCAATTTTCACAATACTCTATAAACTCCAGCATATTTTCTAACTTAGCTAATATGTCCAATTTAATTTGGCCCACACAGTGTTTGAATTGGATTTGCACTTTAAACCTCACCTTCATTCATTTGTAAACACTGTATGATTTATGGATAACGTGACTGGAATTTCTACAATAGACCTAGGCAGAGAGTAATTGACTGTAGCCCCCCAGCAAGGAAATATAATAATTTAATGCACATAAAATCAAATACCCAACGTATAACTGGTCAGTTGTAAACTTCTCAGCATCAAGTACATTGCTCTCTGAACTAGACAATGAACAGGCTTTCATTTAGTTTACTTGGGTTTTGTAATTCAGTGATTTGAGTTTACAGTATTCACATCAACACCCACCAAAGGTCCTGACAGAGACATGTAAACTCTTCTGTGTGTGTGTGTGTGTGTGTGTGTGTGTGTGTGTTTGTATGGTCGCACACACACCCACCCACACACACACACACACACCAAAACACACACACACACACACACAAACAAAAAC
>JAVQJF010026527.1:0-29570 GCA_036023855.1 Gadopsis marmoratus | reverse complement strand
GTGGTAATCGGAACACTTGGGGCTATGACCCCCAAACCGGGAGAGTGGCTCCAACAGATTCCAGGAACAACATCCGAGATCTCTGTCCAGAAGAGTGCAGTCCTAGGAACAGCTAAGATACTGCACAGGACCCTCAAGCTCCCAGGCCTCTGGTAGAGGACCTGAGCTTGAAGGAGGAATAGACAGGTGGGGAATTTATCATAATGTTAATTAATTCTGATAATATGGTTCAGCCCCCCCGTTTACCTGCACCCTCCTGAGGCGTTTGAACTGTTCTGCTGTGGGGTAGTCGGGGTTGCCCATGCTCTGCCACAGCTGGTACGGGTTGGTTACATTGTTGTCCATGTAATATGTGACATACACAAGACCTGGATAGCAAACAGACCGACAACAGACAGAACTGAAACAAAATAAAGGCCTGATGGACCTGGTAATATTTACCTTAAAAGGGAATCATCTTTTAAACTAAAATAACACTAAACCGTAGGGTAAGCTAACAATATTTTGTTGAACCTACCTGCTTGGGCAGCAAGTCCTTTCAGGGTGATGGTGACATCATCAGTGTTGGTGGAGGTGCTGTTGTCGTCACTGTTGTAGACCAGCACTGCCGCTTGCCAGTTGTCTGAGCTGTCCGGGATTACGGGCTTGTGGCTGCTGGCGAGAACGCCCACTGTGCTGCCGTTGGTTCCTGCAGAGTTCAATACCTGAGCCAGGACCTGGGTCTCTCCTTACGTGGAGTCACACCCAGATGCAACAGGCAACAAAGCTGTTAAAATAGGACTGGGGCAGATGAAACAGCAACATCCTGGAGATCAGAGCTTTGCTTGTACAATGGGCTAATTTAGAAAATGCACACATTTGAATCAAATATATCATAACTCAGATGTACTGAGGCACACATAAAACCCTGGAGGGTCACCTGTTATAAAGTAAAGAGATAGTCACCTAGCAAAGCCAGCAGGCCCATGACAGTGAGGACCGGCTTCCTGATCAGCTGCACGTGAGGTGGCTGGGTGTTGTTGACCTGGAAGCGGGCGGTCAACGTGCGCTGGGTGAAGGGGTGTGGGTGGTAGCTCAGGAAGGCGTTGTCGTTGCTCAGCAGGGTGTAGTTGATGTTGCTGTTCGGGTCTGCCAGCAGCAGATCCTGGTGCTGGTTTATTACCTGTGAGAGGGTGCAGAGGATCGGTGTAGTGTAAATGTAATTTAACCAGTGGCGTGAAGAGCTAAACCTGCCAGGGTTTGGTGTGCAATGAGAAGGATTTTATTAGGTATGATATTTCCACATACCCCTACCACAACTAATAATAACAAAATTAACACTTTGAACAACAACTGTATGTACTGCATTTCTATTTAAATTAGAAAAAACAGTCTTAAATACTGACATATCTATATATACAAAGTCCCAGTGGTGCTATGCTAACATGCTAATGTATTCAGTCACAGCACTGCAGCAACTAAATCAATTATTTTAATGGCCTATGTATATTAAAGGCAAACTGTATACATTTTAAGGATTTACTAACTAGCATAAGATTAACTTTTGTCACTATAATCAGCAAATATTGGCCTTTTAACAAACTTCGAAGTGTCACTGCTTTGTCAGTCTAATTTGTGTTTTCTACCCTGCAAAGAATGAAATGAAGACTGAACACCTATGTCATTTTTGGCTCATTTAAGTTGACAAATACTTCATAATTAGTAGCAGCCATTAGAAAATGTTGCTCTAAAATGAGCAATTACCATCAGCCAATGAAAACCTTCAGTCACTCATTCAGAAAACATAATATAAATGATTTACAGATGGCGACTTATCCACTCAAAATGATTGAAAATAATTCATTGTGCGAGTCGGCATCTTCCCATATAAATACATTGTTGAGTCCACATTCGTACAAATGTTGATCTTCACCAGCCAGTGTTCAAATGTGATTTTACTCTCTTGTTTCTCCCTTCACCTCACCTTCACCACCATCGCAGCATAGGTCACATCAGCCCTCCACTCCTGAGGCCTGGACCAGCCCACCAGCGGATCAGCCTCATCATTGTAAACAGGGAGGCTGCGGAACAGGGGGAAACGCTCCTGGATCTCCCCCACTGTCTGGATTTCCTGCTGGAGGATGGGCAAAGAGTAGCCTCCTCCCTGAAGAACAGAAACAGGAAGATTTAATGGGATTTAAAGAGTTGTGTTGTTTCAATAACATCACTACCTTTGTGTTTGTGGTCGAAAATGTATTTATCAACTAGACCGTGTCACCCTAAAGCAAAACAATCTTCGCAACAGTGAATCTTTCTCTGAAGCTTTTCATGACCTGATATTAAGATCAGCTTCATATGGGTTTTATAGATCAATACTAATAATCTGAATCTTAACATTTGAATTTTCATACAAAAATTGTATGTATTACTAGGATTTAGTGATTTCCTCAGACAAACTATTGTCAGAATGTGAGAAAATATCTAAATGACATTTAAAAGAAGGTCATTATTTTTTCAAGCATTTAATTTGCCAGGCATGAATATAAACCTCTTGCTGCTTTGAATCCAGCAAAGCCCACCTTCTTGTGCAGGGCGATGTAGTCGATCCTGACTCCCGTCTCTCCAGTGAAATAGTTTGTGCCATTGTAGCAGTGCTGTAGCATGGCCCAGCAGTATGGGGAGTGTGGGGGAGAGTGACAGGAGTCTCCTGGACCCCCAAACCTCAGGAGGTGGCTGGCGGCGCGCAGACCCTCCGAACAGGCATCATAGTAGTTTAGAAACCCTAAAGAAAAGTTTATTATATGGAAGGAACCACAGAACTGCTCATGGGCACAGCATTACAGTCTTGGTTTTTATTTCAGAATTCAATAACAGTATTCTCTGCCGATACCCAATCTGTGAAATGTGAGAATTTCAATGACAATGATCTCCAAAATAATTAAGTTCCACAAATTTTGTATTTTAAGGTGACAAGAGCCATTACAACAGTTATTAGACAGTCATTGTATGTTTCAAATAAGCATTTATAAAATGACACATTTTTAGAATGAGTAGTAATACAAGCACAAATAATATTATGTGTATGAGAAAAATTTATTTCCATTTAAAGATTAACAGACCTAAAAATGTCACGTAGGATGTTACATTACGAGTTTACCTTGAATTGACACGGTGACATTATCAAAATCATGGTTGTTGGGCTCATTCCACGTTTCAAAGTTCCACTGAGAAACACTTCCCAGGCCATACTTGTCTACAATTCAGAATCAACAATGAACATTTAAATAAAACGAGACAGAAATCAAATCACATTATGTAGGAGTAGGGTCACTGAGTGCAGATTAAGTTTTAAAGTCTGTTTTAGTCTACTTATTGGTATAGGTTTTGCACATACATTTAAATAACGTCTCTGTGACCCTACTTGTGTAAAAACCAAGGCTGAAATTATCCAAAAATGTATTGTGTGTCTAATTAATTGTGAAATACAAATTCTCAGCAATCAAAAAGATATGTAAATATACACCGATCAGCCATAACACTATAACAGCATGTGCAACCTGACCAGTCTGCAGCTAAACAGCCCCATATGCAACAAAACGTGATGCTCTGTGTGTTCTGACACCTTCATATCAGAACCAGCATTAACCTTTTCTGCAGTTTGAGCTACAGTAGCTCTGCTGTTGGATCGGACCACACGAGCCAGCCTTCGCTCCCCGCACGCATCAATGAGCCCATGACCCTGTCACCGGTTCACCTTCCTTGGACAACTTTTGGTAGGTACTGACCACTGCAGATTGGGAACACTCCACAAGAGCTGCAGTGTTGGAGATGCCCAGTCGTCTAGCCGTCACAGTTTGGCCCCTTGTCAAAGTCGCTCACATCCTTACACTTGGCCATTTTTCCTGCTTCAATTTCCGAGGACAAACTGTTCACTTGCTGCCTCATACATCCCCCCCACTGACAGGTGCCATGGTAACGAAATAATCAGTGGTCTTCACTTCACCTGTCAGTGCTCATAAAGTTATGGCTGATCGGTTTAAATCTTGCCTTAACTTTTCAGAGCAAGCGACACCCAAGTAGGTTGAAAGAACGGGCAAGAATCCTTTTTAAATAAGTATTCAAGCAGTTTTAGCCAATACCTGCTCCTCAAATACAACTCATGCAATATTACAGGTTCAGTTTTTTATTGGCCATGAATATGTGGTATCGCGTGGAATCATCATATGCAATACAATAATGATAAAACGGCACTCGCTCACCGATGTACCTCTTGGCTATGAGATAAACCAGATTTCTCCACTCGACCACTTGTAATTTGTCCTCAAAGTCAGTGAAGTAGTTGGAGACACTGCCCATCAGTTCAAAACCTAAAAACCAGATGAACAGGAATGAATTACAGTTCAGATATTTACAGTCACATGTCAACAAGTACAACAGAGATCAGCAAAATCATATTTGAGCCGTACATGTTTTGTTTTTTTGTACCTTAAGTTTTACACTCAAGTGTAGTTTGGAATAGGCTCTAACTCTGCTTTGGATTGTTGATGAAAGCACTTGGGGCAACGGCATCACTTAACCACGTAACAATCACGTAACAGAACATGAAGATTTCATCCACTAAGCGCCAACCTCAAACCAGATGAAAGCATGAAGACAAACGTCACTGATGACTTTAAATGATGATGACGTTTTCCAGCCAGGGGTTGTGGTGCAATACCTGGTCGGAGTCCATTAATCCACAAGAGTTCTACCAGCTGGTCCAGTTTAGCGAAGTTGTACTGGTAGCGTCCTCCAATGTTTCTACAGCAACAAAATCAAGACAGCTGTGAATTTATTATAAAGGGACACTTTATAACAACTGATAATCATAATCATGAGTGAGTGTATTGTGGCACGACTGGCTGGACTCCACTTGCTAATCCACTTACTGTGCAGTGACCAGCTCCAGCAGCCAGTGTATCCTGACCTGCTGGATCCCTCCATGGGGGACTGAGCCGACATAGGCCAGGTTCAGCTGCTGGTCGATGCTCAGGTCAAACTGGTGGGCCTGGGTGTGAGGGAGTGGGGGGCTAAACACAGAGAAGAGCCTCCTATTTAACTTTGACGCACCAGTGGCAGAAAAATGCATTTATAGATTTACAATATGTTTCATATGCCAGCTGGTTCATAGACTTAATACGAAAGTGGAGCCTCAGACGGAGTCACGAGGTTTGACTCTTGTTATCTCTTGAGAAAACGATGCCAATCTCAACCCCCCAAAAAACCGGCATTTTAAAAAATGTCCTGCCTTTGATAAAGATGCTTACTAGTTGCAACATTGTTTAATACCTCTTACTAATCGCAGACGTCTCCTGGTAGATTCGGTATAACAATAAGCCCGCAGTTATTTCGTCATTTCAATAAAATCTCAGCTTTCTCACTGCTTGCTGTGCACCACGGTGTATTTTGCTTAATACTTAAAACAATAAAAACAATTGATACTTGACCTACCAGAAACCAGTGCTTCTCCAGAAGTGTTTAAGATATCCTACTGGCCTGCCCACATCAACTGTGATGACATAAGAAGCTACTGAAGTTTCTGTCATGTTAAGGAGTAACGCAAAGACAGAAAAGGTTTTCCACTGCATGGCAACTTTGTCTGTCGCACTATCTTAAATGACTATAAAACGATGTGAAATTAGCTCCGCCGGGTCAACTTGACCCCAACACAACTCCCATGTTGTATGCGAGTAAATGAAGATACTTTTAACATGACTCACTTTAACAAGAATCAAACTCATCTCCGCGAGCTGCGGTCAGCTGCGCGTGATGACGTTTAAAGCGCGCGACCCTGTTGTTTTAGTCTCCGCGTGATGACGTTTAAAGCGTGCGACTCTGTTGTTTTAGTCTTTTAGGGAAGTAAGAGTTTGTTTTCATAAAATGGAGCAAATTTAAAGGAGTCACAAACAGTTCTTAAGACTCCATTACATGTAAACAGGAACACTAAATTTGAATTGGGGGGGAAAGTGTTGAAATACGTTTAATTTGCTTCAAATTGTAGTGGTGACTGGCCGCAGTGAATATCAGAATGCATTTTTAAGATTAAAGTGACTTAATTCTGTTTTGTGCATACCAATTAACCCTGAATTCTATCAACTTGATCAATGAGTCAGTGGAATAGATTTACTGTTTTTACATAATGACACCGTAAATCAGTGTAATAAATAGTTTAATACTACCATACTAAATGTAGGTGTTGTAGTTGATGTGTCAGGACCAAGCTCCAAAATCAAGAGGCAACGGCTGATTAGCATTGCAAAGATCAAAATGTTGGCACATTCCCTACAGCTGCAGTTGTATCAGTACTACCTGGTTGTGGCTTGATACAGTATGTAGCCATAAAGTTTACTTACATAAGAAAGTGTGCGGTTTTGATTTTCTTGCAACTTCCAATGCACCTTTGCTGAAATAACTACCAAGGTCAAATACTGACTTTTCCATGCGAGATCTCTTGTGCATAGAAAATAAAAACATTCAACATAAACAGTCACACTGACAGAACTTTGACACCAATTTAAAAGAAACAACAAGCTGTTAATGGGACATTTATTTAAAAAAAAAAAAGTTGGAAGAATCAACAAGGCATGAAAGTCAAATTCATGTCATTTACAGTTGAACTCAAAGATACTGTTAAACAGCGACAGTTATACACAACCATTTACACAACCTGTACAAATATTTTTTCCGCAAATTTGAAATTTAAATTCAAAATAACTTAAATAGGTTTCTATGTAAAAGTGCAAATCCTTATATGTGGGATGTCTGTGAGTAAGACCATGGCGACAGAAAGGGTGTTTTAATGAGTTCACTGGCTATCGGGTGTTAACTTGTAAGGTATCACATCACAAGCATGTTTTAACATTGTGAACATTTACCGACTATACTGTCTTGAAGCACAGTCATATATATATAATGCTTTTAATGTACAACATCCACACCTTTAGTATAACCTTGTGTAATAATGATGCCTTAAATTGCATTTCACCTTTGTCACTGAGCACGCATCTTCTCCCATACAAATCATTATTGTAATGACAATAAAATAGTCTCAACTTTTGTGATTTGACAGAGCCCTTTCTCGATCAAGCATGTCCAGCCCCGAATAAAACCACAAAAAAAAAAAAAAAACATCTCAGTTCAGTGTTTGTAGTGTTCTTGGGATGAAGGTTTGGACAGTCGGCATGACAGCATAGCAACAATGCACCACAATGTTGCCCGTTTGGTAGTTATAGGTTAGCATTAAAATCACAGTTGCCAGGTGCAAATCTGTACATGATGAGCAAAGATACGGTTGGGCAGTAGTTGTCCACAGGTTTCTGGCTTTGACAGTGAAATAGTGTGTGTGTGTGTGTATATATATATATATAGATGAGGGGTCGGTGATTCTGCAGTCACGGCATGAGGTGACAGGCAAACTGTTAATGCTGATACTTCAAAGTCTCTACAAGCATCCCCCTAGTTGGTGAGGAGGGGGAAAGAACTAACCCACACACGCTATTGGGCCTCACATGCTTTTGTATTAACATGCAGCAGATGCAAAAAAAAAAATAAAATAAAAACATGTCATCACCACGAGTATGAGTGTAATATACAGCATATCTGCTCATGAAACACTGGTCACCACGGGTTCTACTGGACAGGAGACTGGAAATGTGTTTGGTAAATAAAATGTGATTAGGTATTTGCAATACAAAAGGAAAACATAACGAGCATCGAGTCCGTGTGTGTGTGTGTGTGTGTGTGTGTGTGAGCGAGAGAGCGAGAGAGTGA
This sequence comes from Gadopsis marmoratus, assembly GCA_036023855.1. Taxonomy (NCBI): domain Eukaryota; kingdom Metazoa; phylum Chordata; class Actinopteri; order Centrarchiformes; family Percichthyidae; genus Gadopsis; species Gadopsis marmoratus. The sequence goes on along the minus strand of JAVQJF010026527.1, from coordinate 21,782 downwards.
GTGAGTGAGATGTAAGTAACTATGACTTCTGCTCAGCTCCTGCTGCAGACTGGGCTGCACTGTCCGGTTTAAGGATCTGGTAGGTGATGAGGTACTCTGGGTAGGCCTGAAGGAAAAATATAGACATAAGCTAACATTACAGAGCAGGTGTTTAACATATTTTGTCTGATCAAACATTATAGCCTCAACAGGATTTGGAGAATGAGACTTTTCGCACACTGGTCTGTATTTACCTGCTCTCCTCTGTAAATGACATACTCTGCGTAGGCCAGGCCGTTAACGCTGGGCCGCCCGATCACTGAGTGGTGTCCTGGGGGGGCGTGGGCCATCTTCATGGCACTGAACTGTAGAAAGGACTTCCCAAGGGTCACTCGGCAGAACAGCATCTGCCTGAGAGTGCGGATGAGAGAAGAAATGTTTATTCCCACAGTACTGCATATAAAACCTTTACTCTGATAAAGAACAAATGGGTGGAAGGTAGTTTTACAACCAAAACATCTTTCAGTGTTGTGGTTTAGTTTGCCAGTCAAGGTTCACGTCAAGTTAAAGTTACCTGTGGCACAGGTAGCAGGATCGGTCTTTGTGCGTCGGGCAGCCTGTGCCTCCACCGATGCCGTAGACGTACTGATTGCTCTTTGAGGAGTTCTCTGCAAAGTATATCCCTGCTCCAAACATCCCTCCTATGTATGCATGGCGCTCATCAAAGCCTTTGTGGATGATGGCGTTGATGAACGGGGAACCTGAAGGAAGACGTGATGACATATGCAAGAATTGACATACAATTTCAAATAGATGCCTAATAAAAAAATAATCTATAGTTAGTTTATGAAGAACTAAACTCAAATGAGACACTAACGATGCCTGATGCTGACACACAAAACAAACAGTGTGACATGGTTGTGCTTACCGTGAAACAACATCCGCTCATTGTGGTGGTTGTGGTTCTCATCTGCGATCTCCTTCTGCCGGTGGGTGTAACGTTCCCTCAGCTTCTTATTTACCACCTTCTGAATCTGTGAAGCCCCAAATGACAGTTGAACAAGATATTGGGTGTCATGTCTGCTTTACACAGTTTTCATTAACACATCAACCAAAAATATAGTCCGTGTAAAGGATGTTTAGTGTTCTGTGGATTATCAACTCAGAACAAGTGCAGGGAGATTCCTGGTTCACACCTTAATGATATTGTATTTGCTGAACACCCCCCCAGCGTTGCCTCCGTCTCTGTGCTCTCTGATGGTGCTCTGCATCTGAGGGACACACAACAAAAACAGTGTCTTTATAATCAGGCAATCTACTACTAGCTATCAGAAAATGGTCTAAATTTTTCTGCTGCTTCTCAGTTTATTAATCAAGCAATCAAGTGGGATTTCTAGCCTTAGTTCTATGCAAGCCATTGTAAACAATCACAGCAAATAATCATTTGTAAGAAATATGTTAAGTTTGAACAGATATTCACTTCCTGTTTAAATACAAGTTTCTGACCATTAGCAGCTCCTGTTGAAAAAATATTGATTGCAAAACAAAACATAAAAAAGTCAGCATAGAAGCTAAAAGACACAACAAACAAAGCTTGTGAACTGGACTCACCTCCTCCTCCACAGACTGGTACTCCTTGTCGTCTGGGGCGAGGTCTATCAAGATGGTGCCCTGGTTGGCACAGTGGAATGTCAGGTAGGGGTTGCCGCCTGAAAAACAACAATACAGTTAACTCACTGGCTAGTCTTATGATGTGGAGTGCCACCCTTTTTTCTGACTTTGTTTTTTGGAAATGAAAACAATACTTACATGCTAAAGCCCTTACTGTATGTGTGTTTGGGTTTCAAAATGCCTAACACTTTGGTGGCTCCTTGCTGTAGTATTTAAAAAGCAGAAAACACAAACAGATGCCTCCTGACCTTGCTGGCCGCCCAGCAGCCTCTCAACCCCCTTGATAAGCTTGTGTCGGTGGCCATAGGCGTTAATTCCAATCTCCTTCAGCTCCTCGTGACCCATGTCAGCCAGCACATCCAGGGTGATCTGCAAAAAGAAAACAACATAGCATGGTTAACTTAATGTAATTTTGTTTTAGCTCTATGTATTTTTAAGATAGCTGACCTGCTCCCTCTCAAAAATGTCCCTCAGGTGCTCCAGGCCCAGGCTCTTCATGAACTGACTTATATTCATGTCCAGCATTGCCACTAGGAAAAACAGGATGTTAAGAGTTTAATGAAACATAATTCACCATGTCAAACTGACTAGTATTAAATAGGATAAATGCAACAAACTCACTTTCCCCTTCCTTGCGGTCAGTGCCTGTGGCTCCATCTGCCACCCCGGAGGACCCGGCAGCGGCAGCAGCAGCCAGCTCAGTGAGCGGTCCGGCCAGGTTGTCTATGCTGCTGGCGGCCGACAGACAGGATGGTGTGGAGGCCGGGGAAATAACTGAGGCACTGACCACTGTGGCCTGCGGCTTAAAGCAGCTGGGCAGGGCGTCTGGTGGCATTGCATCCATCAGCAGGGCCCGGATATCATCGGCCTGCAGGGAGAGAGAGGGCACAGATAAACTAGTTGAAAGGAACCGGATTTAAGTCCTAGCAGATTCATAATACAGTGATCAGTTTAGGGCCAGTTTCTGGCCCACATGTAACTAGAGCAGCGAGTGTGCCGCGGGAAATTATCCAATTTCACTTAATTGGTCCAAAACATTATTATTTTGTTATAATTGGAGTGCCTTTGCCTGCAATGCAGTGACTGGCAGAGTAATTACTCTTCCATGTCATTAGACTCTAGTATGAGTGGTGGTCAAAAGAAAGCAAAAATGGTGAGCTCGAGGGAATACAGCGAAAGTTATCTTTCATTTGGATTTACTTTCACTGGGGATCCAACAGCACCGACTCCGTTATGCTTGGCGTGTGGGGAAAAGCTATCCAACAGTGTCATGGTCCCAAGCAAGCTTAAACGCCATCTACATTTTGTTCCATACGGAGGTCCGATGGTTGTCGCACAGCAAAGTGCTGGCTGCTGCAGTAGGAACTAAAAGTGTTTCACTAATGAGAGGTGCGATGACGCAAAGCTGCTTGCAAGTGATGAGTGGTGTGCAAGGCTGGCATATATGGCAGATATATTTCAGCATCTGAATGAACTGAACACAGGAATGCAAGGTCGAAATGAAAACCTGCCCACAAGTATAGATAAAATAAATGGATTCCATTCAAAGGTGCACCTCTGGCAACATGTGGAAAGTGCCAACCATGGCATGTTCCCACTCACCCAGAAATGGCAAGATGTCAACACTGCTGCACTGTGAGATAACAGGTAAACATTTGAAAACTCTTGAAGAGAAGTTGTAATTTTATTTCCCTTCAGCCTCCACTGATTGCCTTGACTGGGTTAGGGACCGATACAGCTCAGCAGCAGTTGTTGGAAAGAACATGACTTTGCAGGAGGGACTAACTGAACTGAGACACGAATGTGGTTTAAAGCTACTCTTTGCTGATCTTTGGACAGTTTTTGGTTGACTTCTGCCAAGGAGTTCCCCATTCTGGCAGACAGAGCTATTTCAACATCGCTCCCATTTTCAACAACATATCTTCAGTATGTGAGCCGAACTTTTCAAGCATGACTGCTATACAAATTAAAAACAGAGAGAGACAGAGCTGTTGAGAAAGAGCTTTGTGTTCATTTAAACAGGCCCAGATTTCACACTGAGTGTATACATAGACTGAGAGACTATATTGTCATTATATATACTGTTTTAGGCTACAGAGTGTCATTTTGTAAAATTTTTGGGTGGTGGTGTGCTATGGGACTTTTTTTTTTTTTACGTAAAAAATGTGCCGTGCCTCAAAAAAGGTTGAAAAACACTAGAGAACTACTAAGTAAAAACTTCAACTTTTGTTTTAATATAAAATAATTTCCCCACCACTTATCTAGGCCTGAAAAACACATTTCACAGTCATCCCTAAGATGCCAGTGTCTGTTTAACAGAAGCTGTTACCGTGGCCAGGTCCAGGGCAGTCTGGCCCTCTTGGTTCTTCATGGTGGGGTCGGCTCCATGAGCCAGTAGCAGCGCACAGAGCTGTGTACGACCCTTCTGGGCTGCCTCATGGAGGGGTGTGAAAGCCCACTTGTCTGTAGCGTTCACACACGTATTGTACTTGATCAGCAGCGCTGCGATGTCCACGTGCTGTGAGGAAGAGAGGCAACAGAGGGTGAGTCAGTGTGAAGCTAAATAAAATAACACAGAACCAACTAACAGTAATTGATAGCATTTACAGGAACTGAAGACAAGACCACCAACACAATAGAGTTTAAAAATGTAGTTACAAATTCACAATTTCAAGTTTCCTGTAGCTTCAAGGTTTTCCGATGTGTAACCCCACAGGAACTGTATTTGATAAGTAATGTGTGTGTCTGGCATGCTTAAGGTTAATTTGACAGAACATAGAGTAAAACATTACAAAACATTAATTTTTCCATCACATGTGTTGTTGGGACTGACCCCATAAGAAGCAGCATTATGGAGAGGGATAAGGCCTCCTTTGTCCTGGGCGTTGACATCAGCCCCATGCTCCAGCAGATACTCTGCCACCTCAAGGTTGTTGTAGCCAGCTGAGGAGAAGGCGCAGGAATTAAGACCATGGATATGTAAATGTATTAATATAATACAATAAGTACAGCATTTAAAATACTTTTTCAAAAACATATATACACAACCTTTATTTTTACAAGGTCAAGATCTCTATTGCAAGAGAGACCTGAGTACAGCGGATAGAAAGAAATTTAGCAAACATAGTGAGACAAAACAAAAGCACATACAGCATCAGAGACAACGTTGCAAGATTTGCACTTGCCAAAACTTCAAGCGGGGACTAGACAAAAGTTCAAAAGTCTTTCAACTTCCCTGTAAACGCCACATTCCATACAAAGAAGACAAAACCAGAGCTGCTAGGCAGCTAGTATTGATTACCTGCGAGGTGGAGTGGTGTGGAGTTGCGTCCCTGTGTGTCTCTGCAGTTGATATTCTCTGGGGAGCAGAGTTTCTGGACTCGGGCCAGGCAGCCCTTCTTGGCAGCATCCAGCAGGGCGGCATCACCCCTCAGCAGGTCCTGGATGTCAGTGTCTCCATCTTTCACCATGTCCAGCGGCATGTTGCCGTCACGGTTCTTCTTGGATGGGTCGGCTCCGTGCTGAAAGAAAAGAGTTTTTGATTGCACTGTTTTATAGATTTAGTGTGTATAGAATGTGTGACTTCACAGGTCAAAATTATACATTTCCCCGCTAGAAATCATCACCACAACAATAACTAACACAGGACACAAATGAATGTACAAACAACAGTGACAGGCGACAATAATAGATCCTCACTTTGAGCAGCAGTTTGCAGATCTCATATTTGCCTTTGGCTGCAGCCTCGTGAAGCGGTGTGAATTTCCACAGGTCGGCCACATTGACTGAAGCTCCATGTCTGACCAGTAGCTCAGCCACTTCATAGTGACCATATGAGCATGCGTTGTGGAGGGGGACCAGACCGCTGGAGAAGGAAAAACAGAAGGTCAAATCTACATATCAAATACCAGCTGTAAAATTCAAATCTAATTTGATTCACTCATTACATGTGTTATATAACCTACAGATGTGTAAGATGTCAATTAAAGAACTCACCCCTTGTCTTTTGCATGGACATCAGCTCCATGGTGTAGCAGGTATTCTACCACAGCCACTCGGTTGTAACCAGCCGCAAAATGGAGAGGAGTGGAGTGGCGGCCCTCCAAGTCCCGGCAATTTACATTCTGAGGGGTGCAAAGTTGCTGCCACACACAGAGACCGTATGAAAATTAGCAACCCAACTGAGTAGCATGATAGCAGGTTTATAATGGGGTCTTCACAGTAATTTGCAAACCACTGCTAATATTGAGCATGTTAAAATTTCAGTGTGACAAAAAAATAAATAAAAAACAGGCCCAGTGTACAATAAGGAGTCTGTTACAATAACAAATCCCTGTGACAGTAGAAGTGAAAATTGTCTCTAAATAAAAAACAAACTAACCTGCACTGTGTCCAGATCCCCTGCTTTGGCCGCCTCCAGAAATCTGTAGTCCACGTCAGAATTACGTGTGGGAACATTTTCTGTGGAACAAGAGAAAGATATTCAATACAAAGCAAAATGATCCCTGTTAAACATCATCATATAAAATCCCATGAACAGGGTTTAAATTTAATTTAAATTCTGCCTTATCCTGGCCGGGGTAATTTAAAGTCGGTGGAGTGCATTTTCATTCTCAATAACTTTCTCAAAATCAAACCTAAACACAAACTATCTCAAACAGGGAGAAAGAGCGGTGGTGCAATTACCATTAAGAATCTGTTGTACAGCCTCGTTGCCCATCTGAGCAGCAGTGAAACCCTGCAGAGACACGATGGAGGGGTCGGCCCCGTAGCTCAGCAGAAGCTTGCAGGTCTGGATGTGACCAGCCAGCGCAGCTCTATGGAGAGCTGTCTGACCTAGTGTGTCCGCAGCATTTACCTGGAGTCAGAGGGAGTGGAGTTAAGTCTTAGCAACCCATACTTTTAACCCTGCCAGATTACATTTTCCAATAGCATTTTACATCAAAACAACAGACCTTTGCTCCATGTTTCTGCAGCACCTCCAGGATATCGTTGTGAGCTCTCTCAGCAGCAACGTGCAAGGGGGTCATAAAGCTTAGACATAATAGACATGAAGTTATGATCCACGCCAAAATCTATTTCCTTCTGCTTCAATCTGAATCTGCTTGAACATGCAGTTAATTTTCTCTCTCTTGCTGCTTATTTTTTAAGCTTTAATGTTGTCTTTTTAGTTTTAAATCAATGTATAAAGTATATGCTGTGTACTTACTCTTTGTTCTTCTCATTGATGTTGGCACCTTTACGCAGTAACAATTCAGTCACCTGTTTCCTCTTAGGGTGGGGGGAAGCCACAGCGCAGTGCTAAATTACACATGGTTAGATTAGTGTGCTAGAATCTCAGAGAAAGTCCCGCCAACCCAGGGCAAATGTTTTGAGTAAATGTCTACAACTGACTGGTTGTACATCATCATTAATCATACAGAGTATTGCTGGCAAGATCACTATTTATTCATAAGTGAATATTATTAACAGAATTTGTAACAAATTAGGAAGCTAAACAGCTCTATCAGCACGGTTTAAGCAGTGAGTTTAATTTCCATACTGCAATAAAATAGCAGCAGCAATAAGGCTTGGTTCTGACCAGAGCTGTTTCGTTGGTCTGAGGATGTTTGAAGCTGATGATCTCCAGAGCCAGCGTCTTCTTCACTTTGGCCATGTCCGCCTCCCGGGCAGCTTGCAGCAGCGAGTGACCTTTGAACTCATCTGCATGGAAGATAAAGAAAAGGAAAAGAAAAATCATGTGTGATGCATGGACCGATTTTTGAATGCAGTTTGAGTGATGTCAGGCTACTTATTTGAGTATATTGATGCATTTTGCAAAGAAAATGGTTAAAACAGATTTGGCTTATTGAAGCCTTATCAAAGCTCCTACGAGCCAAAAGCTATTGTCTATGCACTGAACCCATTGTATAATATACTGTATATTGTGCCTGTGTGAGTGAAAGATTCCATGACTCAGAAAGCACTCACAGGTGAGCCTCTCTTTAAGCTCTGGGGTAGGGGCCATGTCCACGGCACTCTTGCTGTGACAGTTTAGCAGGGTGGGGTCAGCCCCATGGCTCAGGAGCAAGGAGCAGACCTCCACTCGGTTCTTGGACGCTGCCTCATGGAGGGGAGTGAACTGCCACAAGTCCATGGCATTCACACAGGCTCCATGCTGCAGAGAGAGCAGAGCATGGAATGAGTACAGGACAAGGAACAAGCATTTGTTGGCTTCCCAGATCTCAGTGACAAAACACACAGTACTGTGCAAACGTTTTAGGCAGGTGTGGAAAAAATGCTGTAAACCTTTGAAAGAATGCTTTCAAAAATGGAAGTCTTAATAGTTTAGTTTCATCAATTAACAAAATGCAGTGAATGAACAGAAGAGAAATCTAATCAATATTTGGTGTGAGCACCCTTTGCCTTCAAAACAGCATCAGTTCTTCTAGGTACACTCGTACAGTTTTTGAAGGAACTCGGCTGGTAGGTTGTTCCAAACGTCTTGGAGAACGAACCACAGATATTCTGTGGATGTAGGCTTCCTCAGATCCTTCTGTCTCTTCATGCGATCCCAGACAGACTCGATGATGTTGAGATCAGGGCTCTGTGGGGGCCATACCATCACTTCCAGGACTTCCTGTTCTTCTTTACGCTGAAGATAGTTCTTAATGACATTGGCTGTATGTTTGGGGTCATTGTCCTTCAGCAGAATAACTTTGGGGCCAATCACATGCCTCCCTGATGGTATTGCATGATGGATAAGTATCTGCCTGTATTTCTCAGCATTGAGGACACCATTAATTCTGACCAAATCTCCAACTCCATTTGCTGAGCTGATGGCACTGCTGGACATCTTACGATTTCGAATGGAAATGAGCTTGATGTGTTTCTCATCTGCTGCACTAAGTTTCCTACGATCCTCAGCATTGCCCGTTTCTGTGCAAGTGTATCTATAAGAAGTTATGCTGGTTTGAAGGCAAAGGGCAGTAACGCCAAATATTGATTTAGATTTTTCTTTTGTTCGCTCACTTATCATTTTGTAATTGATGAAATTAAACTATTAACACTTCCATTTTTGAAAGCATTCTTAGTTTACAGCATTTTTTCACACCTGCCAAAAACTTTTGAACAGTACTGTATATAAAAATGGATTTGAGTAAATTGTTTCCCAGGTCACAATTAGTTCCTTATTTTAATTCCTGGTTGAATCTGTTAAGCTTCAGCCAGCACACTGACAGAACAAGATTTCCAAATGTTACAAAGTGGATGGCAACATAGTCAGACAAGTTTGAAAAGCAAAGGGATAGATTTACAAAAAAAACTTTCCTGAGTGAGACGAGATGTCCCATAGGATGAGGTACTTTTACCCCTTTATGCTTCTCACTGTGCAATCAGTGAGAAAAACCCATTACATTATTAATCTATGGCAGTACACACAAATTCATATGCTGTAACATAGGAACGTTTCAATTTGATGTATTAGTCAACCCTGAAAGTGCAAGCTCTTGGAGTTAAGACGTGAAACTTACTTTAAGCAAAAGCTCAGTGACTTCAAAGTGACCGTAAGAGCAGGCATTGTGAAGAGGAACCAGCCCACTGCAGGGAGAAGATGCGCACGTTACTGTCACACATTATGACTGATGGGCATATTACGTTTTTGTGGATTTCCCCTGAAAGAGTGTCTCACCCTTTGTCCTTAGCATGAACATCAGCTCCATGCTGGAGAAGGAGCTGAACGATGCGGACCCGGTTGTAGCCGGCAGCCAGGTGAAGGGGCGTCGACTGTAAGAGACGACAGCTTGTTAGCAGACACAGATCGATGGCTGGCTTAGTTGTTCACTGCCTTAGATGGCCACAGGAGCAAGCGGCTGATTAGAGCCAGAAGCAATGTGCTACGGCAGGCTATGCTTGGTGAGTTGCAGATGAATGGTGGGTATGATGATGCAAGGTCAGTGGAGTTTGTGGGCAAATCCAGCGACAAAAATTCACTTGCTAAATATGCTTGTCGATATTGTGTCAGACCTGAGTGAGTGACAACAAGCAACTTCAACCTCATTAATCATCTACCTCGACTTCCATTTGACAATGTCAGCAAAATAAATAATTCCAAAGTCTTTGGAGTTTAAAATTAAGTTTGATGTGGTTAGATGACAAGAAAGAATTGCTAGTGCAACTGTTAAGACAAGTAACTTCAAAACAGCTGGGTGGGAATTACGGTTGGGTGATGATAGCTAGTTCCTGGATTTGTTAAATGCTCTTTGTTTTTACGAGTATAGAGCATTATGTTAGTAAATATTTAATTATATATATATATATATATATTTTTTTTTAGAAAGCTGAACCTGCAGTAAATCGATTAAGAGTGACACTAGGTTCCCATTTGATAAAATGCTATCGAACCCCAACCGTAACTGAATGCAAGGAAGCTACAATAAGCAGGCTGAGTGTTTGAGAAAGCATCTCTGAAAGCTATTAGAGGATCAAATCAAATGGCTTTATTTCAGCCAAGGAAAAGAAACGTTAGTCTAAGCAAAGCTGCAAATCCAAATTCAGTGGCATTTGTTCTCTATTCAAAAGTCTAGCTCGGGTCTAGCTTAACAATCAAAAGGAGGGACGTCATGCAATTCAATTTGCATGCATGGATATTAATATAAATATAAATGATATAAAACCCACAAAGCCAACTGTTAGATCTCAAGCCACGGTGATAAAATCAGATGGGTGAGTAGAATCATAGAGGCATCATTCAGTGTGGGATGGCACAAGCAATCAAAAGTCATTACCATGGAGGGGAGCATAGCACTTGAATGACAGGTGAAAAATATAGTACATTCGTTACTGCATTCCCAACTGATTCAACAGGGAACGTGATGTAGACACAAATTTCACAGATACTTATTCAGTATTCGTTTGACAAAATGCAGAAGGGCAGGCCATTGGGCATGCATGAGTGATCATCAACAGTAAATAAACGAATAAAATAAAAGCCAAATGAGACACTGACTGAAGAGCAAGTGATTAACAGTTGGAGAAGTGTGGGTGAGTGTGAAAGGAGACAGACGCTGAAGAAAGCAGGCCGTGGACATTTGAGCTCCTCTCCAAATCCAAAAAGATGAGTCGTCACCATGACACCAACCCAACTTGCTCACTCACTCAATAACATGACACACACACACACACACACACACACACACACGAGTGACCCTAACACCCAGGTCCATGATATGCAATTAACAAGTGACAGCCAGCTTATTGGTCAAATAAAAACTATGGATTAAAAAAGGAATAAAACAAAAGAAAAAAAATAAACAAATCACAACAGTGCATCAATCAAGTGGCCGTTATCAAGGTCAACTTACCAGCATTTTTTGGGATGTTGACTGATCGACAAATGTTGCCAGAGTCACACGGAAAACAAAACGAAACAAAAATTACAAAATGACAGTATGTTTTTCAAAGCAATTCTTTTCTCCCCTCTTAAGTCAATGAAACACAAGCGCTACTTATAAATCACGGTTTGATCCGTCAAACATGGTTTGAAATTAAATGTGACACCAGGCCAGGGAGGGTAAAGTGTGGCTACTTCTCCTCGGCTTTCTCTGTGGATTTGTAAAAAGGCAAGGACTGGTTCATGGTGTCCGCTGGATAAATCCCAGACCAAATCTACATATGGCATGCTGGCTAAGATCATGCAAACTCTAATTATACTGCAACGGAGGACTCCAAGGGCTGTTGAAAAAAATGTGGTTAGGAATTAATGAAATTAGTGACAAAAGGATTTCTTTGGCTTAGTGCACTTATTTACAAAAATAAGATACAGGAAATACTTCAATCATGTCTAAGAAAAGTAATGCATGCCCCCCCAGCCCCACACAAACAAAAAAAGAAGAGTTGAAGTAATTACATCAGTGCCTGGAACATTGTGGGAATAAAATGCAAAAACAATCCTTCACCTAAATTAGTGCTACGTGTGTTCTATAAAAAAGTGCATCTTTGTACAATTATCCCTCCAGTCCACTTATCCACAAAGAGGAAAAGAGATAAATACTGTATCGTGATCTAAACACTGCTAACATTGTAAGACATTTTCAATAATATGGGCTGAGTTCAGAGCACTAAATTACACAGAGAAATGAACTGTGCAGAATACAGAGTCTTTGCTTTCTGATCGGAGCACGTGCTTGTGTGCCTACATAAATAGCTTCGTTCAAGTAGCTGGCATGGAAGAGTGATTATGCGGAAGAGACTATATTGCCATCGAGACACCAGGTCCAAACATCTTCAAAAAGCTAAACAAAAACACTAAACTGTACAGAAAGGAATGGGTTGTCTACATTAGCTGTAGAAAATGAACACAGAATCAACTAGCCTAAATGGATCAAACACCTGACGACAATTAAAGCTGAACCTAGAGGATTAATGTGTGACGGTCGAGATGTTATAACAGAAGCAAATGGATTTCAAGGATGGTTTGATGCGAGTCATACATGCATAATTGGAGAAAGAAAAACATCTACAGTGTGTATTGTATGCTGCACAGTGGTTTGACACCAACCCTGCATCACACAAACGAATCCAGCCATAATCAGATTGTAGGGTGTATTCCTTTACTCGCATGTTGTCCGATTCAGAAACCGTCTTGCTATTTTTTGTCAAGAGCTTTTAACACACAGTGCAACGAGTATAACTCGGCACACCATGGCGTAAAAATGTGCTATGGCAGATATATGTCTGGTGTGATACAGTGCGACACTAGTGGCTCGTTTACCTTGCGGCCATCGCTGGCATGGCAGTTGACATTTAATGGAGTCAGCAGTGCCATCAGCTTTTCTTCATTTCCACTCCTGTAATCAGACAGTTGAAAAGACTGAAGTCATTAAGTATTCCCCATGAAAATCACTATTCCCCAGGAATGTAATGCAGGGTATATGCATCCGTTTCAACATATTTTAAGACTGCAACAGCACAATTTGTAACTGGTTATCAGCAACACACCATAACTTACATTTACAGTACTATACCAGTATATTTATTTTGAGATTGTAGTGACTAACCCAAAGGAAAGGTTTATTAAAAGTAATAATAATCCCACACCCAGACTCTCTCTCACTCACATTAAAAAAAACATTTTCATTAACAAACATTTCCATTTGGCCTAAGAAATACAACATTGGCCATAAATGACATTAAATCATAGACAGTCTGTTCCAAAAAATAATACCTCATAAAAAGCCAATTAAGACGTTTTAATACTTTTCAAGGGTCTTTATTTTTGCTAAACTGATTTAATACCTATTAATACTTAAGACTCCGCGGATACCCTGTAATGGAGATTGTATAAGCTAAATGGCATTCCACAGGCTTTCTCAAATGAATTAAATACCGGAAGTGCTACTTGTTGCGATTTGAAGATGGCAATAGTGGTCAGATTTAACTGTATTTGTTTTTCCTGCATTTCTTGTGTCTTTATCGGTTACATGTATGTAGACCAGTACAGCACCCACCAGTATAGTGTGATACTGTAAAACAATCGGCTTCTCACTGTACCCAACCACTTCATGTTATGGCCAGCTCTCTCTAGCATTCATTCATTCACCAGTAAAGTCAAATTTAAAGATGATGAGCAGAAAGTAACCACTATGCAGTTGTTCGATTCTGGCCAACAGTCTGACACTCACCTTGCTGCTTCCAGAAGTTCATCCTTCTTGTATTCACCTGGATGAAAATAAACATTCAGATTAGAGCTAGGCACGCCAAACACTTTCCATAAGCGTAAGCTTGCGATGCAAGCTGTTGTTGCAAAATGCCGTGGTTTGATGTATTTAGGGTACACGGATGTCAGGACAATGTCATGTGTACCCGCTCTTGTGTGAATGCAGTCTATCTGATCATTACATTTTGACTACTAGTTACAATTAATGATGATTATCTGGAAAGTAAAGCTTTATTCAGTCCTGCATTCATGCGTCACTTTCTGGAAAAGTGCGGGTTATAAAATGGTAATGTGTGAGAGGTATAAAATGTAAATGTGAGCAATGAGCTGTGGAGAGGGACTGACCAGTGAGAACAGCCTTGGCTGAAGGGTCGGCTAGATCCAAAGCAGATTTGCCATCAGTGTTGCGGATGTTTGGATCAGCTCCGTGCTGGAGTAATACTGAGTGAGAGAGGTGCAGATAAAGAAAATACTTTCATTTTGTCCTTGAATCATTCACATTCCCATATTGTGTCACCGAGTACACTGGTCATATGTAAAACAGTCAAGTTGGTTACACAGAAAAGAGGTGGTTAAATGACACAAACCTGAAAACGGTGGAAAGGCGAACCTTTTGGTTGTTTGCTGAATTAAACCAATCCTGTCACAACCACTGATATCCTTTAATAAGCCTGGGCTCAAAGTCTATATCTTCTATATCCAGTAGTCAAGCTTTTCAAGAACCTAAGCCACGTTGTAATCAATGACAACATGTGACTAGAACAGTCTTGAAAAACAGTCATCACAGATTTACACAATTGCCTGTGCTTGAAAATAATTGACGAGGACCCTTACCAATGCACACATCTATCTTCCCCTTGATGGCAGCCTCGTGTAATGGCGTGTAGTTCCAGTTATCTCTGGCGTTAGGATCTGCGCCCTGACACAGGAGGAGGCTGACAACTTCTGCATGACCAAAAGAGCAGGCATTATGCAGGGGGATAAGTCCTCCATCATCCCTGGCATGAACATTGGCCCCTGTCTGCAAGAGGTGCTCCACCACATCTTTTCTGCCAAAACCTGAAAGAGGATGAAAATGTAAATAGGTTGCTATTCTGCAATATTAGGTTGGGAGTGATGCACAAAACACTGCAACTAGTCTGGATGTAGCTACCATATAAAGTTGCTAATTAGAACAGTAGGATTTAGATGAAATTTCATACAAACATACCGAGGTATAATCCACACTATAATACACTGCAACATCAGTATATGCACAGCTCCTAGCCACGATTTCCATGGCAGCAGGGTGTTTGCATACATTTTGTTCAGGATACGTTGTGCTAACGCTACGTGACGACATAAAACGCAAACTTGAGTTGTGTTGCAGTTCTTACCAACGCTGTACATAAAATATCAATTTCCTTAAGACCACTAGCCTAGCTAAAATAGAGGTCGTCTTGTGTTGCTTAGCTAGCTTTGTGTTATGCGGCGATATTGACGGTATGGCTGTTTGTCAAACTAGCTGGTTAGCACTACCAGGCTATTAATTCAGACGTGATAACCCTTAAGTTAGATTTAACGTTGTCAGAGGGGAAAATGACAAAATAATCACATTAGCAGTAAACACGTCGACCAAAACACAAACATTAGCCAGCTAGCCGTCACAGTATGTTAGCTAATAACGCTGTACGCCGTGTGTTAGCTTAGCTCGTCGTTACCCGCAGCAAAATGAAGGGGAGTTGATTTTCGACCAGCCATGTCCTTCGCGTTTACATTCACCGAGTCGACAAGTCTCTTCACTCTGGATACATCTCCGTTACGACAGGCCTCGAACAGCTCCCGGAACGCCCCGCCGATGCCACTGCTACCGTCCGCGGGACTGGTAGCTCCGGAGCCGGGGCTTGAGACGCTGCTGCTGCCGCCGCCAGAGGTTGTCGTGGAGAAGCTCGCACTGCTCGCCAGGACCGGGGCGGGTAGGTCCGGGGAGGCCACAGCCACCTCAATCCCTCCGCTGCATTCCCTTTCATTCTCCGGGGGCCCAACGGCCGAGGTCAGCAGAGCCATCGGCGGGGAGGCCGGAGGAGCGCCTGAAATAGAGCTGTTTCTTGGCGGAGACTGTAAAGTACTTTGCTGCTGCTGCTGCTGCTGCTGCTGCTGCGAGGAGCGACGAGGCACCGCCATTACAGCAGCTCTCGGGCAACAATAAAAAGCTGCCCCTCCTTTCCGATTAAAGTGATCGCGTTTCCTGTCAGCTGTTTACTCGCGGTGGAGGTTGGCTGTAGAGAAACCCTCAATATGATTTATTTACACAGCCGACGCACACCGATCACACAATCAAAGAATCGTGATCAAGGACCTGCGTGCGCTTTGTTGTTTGTCCCACCTCTTGGAAATGCAGATTTTTCCTTTAGTCTTTTCTTCATGAGTCCAAGGTTCAATCAGCCTCTTATCCTGTCGCGATGCTCATCCTCCGTACACACGACCATTTGGATGTTAGAAATCCATAAGGCCCACGGTAGCCACACTTTATTCCTGGTAGCCGACTGTGTGCAAATCTCGGTCGCCGTTCAGACAAAAATAATACACCATATCAGCCAGATGGTGGCAGTGTGATAACCACGTTTGCATTTTTGGGCAAAATATTTCCCTCATTGTCCCAAGGAGTCACAAATAACGACATGACATCCAAGCCTTACTTGAGGTACGACCACGTGGCCATTTAATAGTGACGTGACACCGAATTGTACAATCACTCTCGTAAAAAAAAAAAGATATTAATACGTCATCATGCAAGGACAGATCGTCTCTTGTGACATTTTAGTTGATGCGATTTTGTAATATACAGTAGCTCAATTTGCACGTTTCTGGTCTTAAAGGCTGCATTAGAGTTGGCAAATTTCTGTGCTTATTTGACTATTCTAGACAGTGAAAAAGAGCAACGAATCATCCTCCCATTGCTGATTTAATTTTTGTGTGTACATATCCTGTCCAGCACAAGTTCAGGCAGACACAGGCCTTTAAACTCAGGCCAGGTTTACTAAAAGCCCTCCCACACCTAATTCTGGTCTGTCACTGAGTGGAGTACGCTCTGCTCCTGATCTGACTACTGAACCTGCATCGGGAAAGGCTGTTTGTTTAGGTGTAGAGGTCCAGAAGCAACTGGTGCAAGAGTCCGTTAGGTCAGCAGGACAGTCAATGTCAATAGGCAGGTGACAGGAAACAGTTTGGTCTGGTCTGTCAACATGCCATCAACTGATGGGACATCAACTGAAGCAGTCAGCTGATCTCTGGTGGAAGATGGTAGTTGAGAGATCTATGAAATAGTCCTCATCCAGCAGTGAGTAACTTCAGTGACCAGGTCACTGACACAGCAACTACCATCTTCAGACTGAGCTGGAGTGGGCAGGAAGTTCACAGTCATGATAACATACCTGTGGACCACTTTGACCTGCGCTGTTACACAGCTCCTGAAGGTTAAGGTACTTTTGTTATCTTGTTTCTCCACAACAGCGTCAAGGTGCTTCTCCCAGCGATCAGCCAGTTTAAACATTTTCTCGTTCTCCCTTGTTAGGCAACCTTGCCATCCACAGGAACACCCTTCAACTTCCAGTTGTAACGGTCAGTTTGCCTCTGCTGCGGTTTTGTGGTAGAGTTCTGGCCGATCTCATAGCCTCTGGTCTCGCGTCTGAGACACATACACGGGTGGCATAATCCACCTGAGCATCCAAAAGGACATACCCAAACATCAGGTCAACAGGCAGTCTATGGGTGCTGCCAAGCAGTTGAAGCTTAAAATACACTCAATGTTGATTGACCTGTGTAGGTTTTAATTCACAGAGGTGACTCACGCTACTGTGGGAAAGTTTGTTTTGGCACAACATTTAACTGTTTAGTAATACACATTATGTACAAGGTTACTATTTTATTCATTCACATTATGTTCCTGAACCTCTCCACTATTATTTTTAATTGATTTGTTTTTGTTTTATCATTTAAAATGCTTTGACTCAATTTTAGCAGCTCTAGGACAATATCGGGTTTTGCCAGTAGATGGCAGTAGCAGCTTTGTAACGTTGGTGACTGACTGTAATCCTTGCACAGCAGCAGTTACCCCAGTCTGAACCTGGGACAGAGCCCAGTGCAACACAATGTGTTAATCCAAAACTGTATTGCTGTATTTGCAGTTATTAAAAATACTAGGCACCTGAATCAACATAGTCTTCATTCAGCATGTGTAACACTACAATGGGCTGCTTCTGTTGTGCTGGCCTCATGTATGTAAGTGAGGGTATACAACATAATTTGGTATTGTGCATTTCTTTTTTTTAATCATACATTTTGCCATTGGACTTTTTTGTGTCTTGCCTCCAGGTCATGTATCCCAGTGCCTGCTGAGTCACAGCTAAACAATGACAGCCTTTAAAACAACCAGTGTGGAGATTCCAGCTGTCAGCAGTGAAAGAAAGTGTTCCGCCTCAAGACTGTCAAAAACAAAAATAATTATCAGACAAAGATACATTAATTATCACACCAAAATTACTTATCAGACAAATAATCTTAATTATGACCTGGTGTGCATGGAGCTGCGATGCCTGATACGATGTTTTGAAATCTGGGATGGCTTACATGCACGTTAGTGCATGCGAGTCCCCGAGGGAGCATTGAAAGAGTGAGATGGCAGACTGCAGTTCAAAACGTTCATTCAAAGCTGACTGTACTCACCACCAGAGACTCTGGTTCTTTGTTCTTTCCCCCCCCTCTCCTCTTTGTGTGTTCATGAAGTGAAGTACATTTCCCCTCCAGGCAGCAGTCAACATGGACGAAGAAAGTCTATACCGAGAGAGGCTGGCACCTCCGCAGCTTGCTGCTGCTGACAGGTTGAGATGCAAGAGTGAAGATAAATCCACTTTTTAATCCCAAAGGTTTAAAAATAATCTCTGAATTGAATTTTTAGTATTATTTATTGCAGGGTTGCCAACTTGAGTACCTGGTTGGAGCAAGATTTTGGTGCTAAGGCCCATGGTCACGCATATGTGCACTTTATCACATGCACATATTTGTACTTAATTCACCATCAGGGTTTAAACAAGTGTGCACCACACACATGTGGCAGGAGCGGACCGTATATTCTAAGATTTAAGGATATATCCCGACTACTCCACCCCGGGACTTCCACCCTGGTAAATACTCACCATTTCACAGTATTAGACAAACACATCAACCCAATAAAAGGGCACACAGGTTCATTCACCAATGAAAGTAAAAGATGTGTTGTCACTTAACATCCCGTCAGCAGTGGATTGTGCAAATTTTCAGTAGACAATGACATTGTGTGCTACTTGTTGTAGTAAACTAGTATTTTCTTTGGCCAAATGATTACAGCGACACTATGGAGTGCTTGTGATGATGCAGCATTAAGTGTTTGATTCAAGCACAAATTCGTAAGAAAAAGTTTTATTATATTCGAATACAAAACAAATTGCAAAACTGCAATTTAAGCAGGCTGCTTGTGGCAGTAACTGCCGCAGCTCAGAGGAAGAACAGCTTGTCCGACAGCTGAATGGCAGGTTCTGAGTGCAGGTACTGGCCAGACAGGAAAGCCAGTTTATGGGCATACTTGCACGGTGCTGGAACACGAATGGTGCCCGGCCAGTTCCAGTACAAATGGCACATTTTGAACGTCAGCCTGTCGTGGAAACAAAGTAACAATGTCAAGTGTGTTTTGGATCTGACTAAACATTCAATCCTCTCCCATTTTCACTGACCTGAAGACATGCCACAATTGTTTGAAATAACACGTAACAAATCAATACCAGCAAATGCTTAATATTCCGTTTCACAGTTACTGTTGGTGAGTGTATATACTTGTGACTGCTATTCCTCAAATAAATCAGCATTCACTCAGTTGCTAGTTTATTAGGTACACCTAATAATAAATTAACACCCAATTTTGTTCAGTGTCAGTAATTGTGGTAAAATTATACTTGTATTACTACAGTGGCAAGAATTAGTAAGTGAACCTTTTGGAATTACCTGCATTTATGTATAAATTTGTCTTAAAATACAGTCTGATCATCGGAGTTACAATAACAAACGAACACAATATGTTTTAACTGATGACAAATTATTGTATTGTTCTTGTCCACATTGAATACATCATTCAAACATTCAGTGTGGGCTGGACAAGGAGTTAGCAAACCTGGTGTGGTTTGAGTTATAAAAAGCACTCAAACATTTTGACTTTGCTATTCACAAGAAGCATCTGCTGATGTGAACCATGCCTCACAAGAAAAGAGAATTTACATAAAGCTGAATAGGGGTACAAAGTAATCACCAAGAGTTTAGATATTCATCAGTCCAGTTAGACAAATTGTCTACAAGTACTGTGGTTACTCTGCCTAGATGTGGGCACCCAGCAAAGATTATTCCAAAGGCACAATGCAGAATGCTCAATCTGGATAAAAAGAACCTAAAGGCTTGAAGGAATCATTGGAACTAGTTAACATCTTTGTTCATGAGTCTACCATACGCAAAACATTGAACAGACATGGTGTCCGTAGCAGGACACCATGGAGGAAGCTGCTGCTCTCCAAACACAGCTGCGCGCCTGAAATTTGTCCAAGAGCACCTCAGCCCACCACAACGCTACTGGGAAAATGTGCCGTTCATACCAGACAGCCTTAGAATATGGCTGAGCTGAAAACTTACTTTTCCACCAGAATGTGTAATGGGTGTGTTCAATAAAGACATGAAAGATTATAATTTGTTTGTGTGTTATTAGCTTAAGCACATTAGATGGAGATCAGATCTCATTTTATGACCAATTAATGCAGAAAATTCCAAAGGGTTGACTTACTTTTTCCTTGCCACTGTATGTTCAATAAAAGTGAATTTTCCTAAATCTTGAGACTCATATATAAGCTATATTTCCCTGCTCATTACTTATCACAAATGTAGATACATGTAGTATACATAACACACAGAAACCAAAAGAAACAAATTTCACACATGCATGCATCCCTTCAGCTCCATCCTAGGGGAAGCACTGAATGTTTTAAATGGCCATCATCAACAGAAAACACATATGACATAACAGGGTGAAAATTCTTAATAAAAATGTGGATCAGATAAACCTTGGAAAATATATTTGACAGGTTCAGTTCAGTACTATAACCTTTGTTCAGCTGTGAGGTCCGACTGGTGTATATATACAGTGAGGTCCATGCGTTTGAATATCGTACTGAAAACTAGTTTCACATCTTTGACAAATGTTCGTTAAAGTTTACATTTCGCTGAATGGGAAACACTTCTCAAATTGTTGAGAAATTAAGCATTTGCAGTATAAAATATATAAAGGTATGCTTATAATACACAATATGGAACTTTTAATCTAACAATCTAATACCAAGCGCAGACTAAATTAATATGGTCTTTTTGTGGGTTACTCACCCACTCATTCAGATAGCATATACAGAACATGTTTAAAAATGTGTACCAGTAATCAGAATGATGCTTAGTAGAGAAATAAGTGGGTTATGAATACCTTTGCAAATGGTCTGGTGTGAGGTTTGCCGTATTGTACAAACAGGTGTAGTGTGTAGGAAGTCCACAGCCCTGGCGAATGTGATGTGCCATCAGATAGAAGTCCACCCTGAATGAGAAAACAAACAAAACTTTAGTGTTAGACACTTTAAATAGCCAACAGCAGATGACACCTTGAAGAAAGTCTTGCCACCTTATGCCAAAAACAGTTTCAGCTCATGTACATCTGTACAGCCGTATTGCTAGGCAGTTTGGCTATCAGTGAACATCTTTTTAAATGATGGGTCCAGCATGATAAGCTACAGATAATTGCAAATTGTGCTGAAAGATGAAGTTTGTGAACAGTGTCTCTGCCCAGATTTGGCCGCAAATCCTGTTCTCTGAAATAGTTAAGTTTTTCATTTCCTTATGTTTTGTCCCTTCTACACTCACCGGCAACTTTATTAGGTACACCTTGCTAGTATCGAGTTGGACCCCCTTTTGCCATCAGAACTGCCTTAATTCTTTGCGGCATAGACTCAACAAGGTGCTGGAAACAGTCCTCAAGAGATTTTGGTCCATATTGACATGATAGCATCACTCAGCTGCTGCAGATTTGTCGGCTGCACATCCATGATGCGAATCTCTCGTTCCACCACATCCCAAAGGTGCCCTGTTGGATTGAGATCTGGTGACTGTGGAGGCCTTTGGAATACAGTGAACTCATTGTCATGTTCAACAAACCAGTTTGTAGCAACACATTTCTTCCCCGTTCTGATGCTCTGTTTGACCTTCACCAGGTCGTCCTGACCACGTCTACATGTCTAAATGCATTGAGTTGCTGCCATGTGATTGGCTGATTAGATATTTGCGTTAACGAGCAGTTGAACAGGTGACCCTAATAAAGTGGCTCTTATGTATATTTCCCATAAGA
>JAVQJF010026524.1:0-16144 GCA_036023855.1 Gadopsis marmoratus | reverse complement strand
CCCCCCCCCCCAGCCTTAAGAGCAAGACTCCACAAGTTTTAGCTCGAGTCTGTGGACCTACAACAATCTGTGATATCTATATTCTTACTGATCCAGTTAAAATGGGCGTTTTTTTTTTTTTTTTATTTCTATGTCCACAGCCGTGGCCCGAGCTGTAAACGAGAATAAGAGAGCGTGTGCACCGCAGGCGTGGCTGAGGCATTGTTGTTGCTCTGGCATACAAACGTAGAGATTACATGTGCAAAATATAACTAGCTGCTTTCATTGTGCCTTGGAATAGAAAACCAAAAATGGGTAGTTTTTAACGCACCGGGGAGGTCTGGACGTGTGTGCGTCTTTAATTGCTTGTAACCTTTCGTGAGATTACTGGATGTATTTTTGGTCCTGGGCTGAAGAATATTTGTGAAATGTTCTCGCCACAGGCAGACGATGTTGTCCTGGACAGCAGAAGGAGCGTTTCATATACAAATTGTGCTTTTTAATTCGAGTGTTTACAGGCAATGTGAACATTACATTGAGTTTCAGATTAAGGCCCAGTTGATTTTGGGCTGTAAAATACAGTATTATGACATTAACATGCTAATGAAAATACTCGTATAATTTTTATGGGCATACATTTAAGTCTCGACAGGCTCATTTTGATTCGGAGTACCACAGCCATAGTCGTGACAAAGGAACACATGGAAACTGTTCATTTGAACGTTAATTGTTTCCATTGGTGCAGGAAATTATTCTTCAGTTTGGGGAATTTCGACTTCTGATCTGAGATACAGCTCAGCCTCTCATCCAAGTCCGCCTACGTCTTTAGTTGTATTTAGATCGTCACCAGAACAAAGAGCAGTTTGGGGAAAAATCATGTCACGTATGAGGGTTAATGGACACATGATCATGATTACATGTTGATGCGTTCAAGTTGCATAACCACCGAGCTGACTTCCTGATAACACAACCAAAATAACATGGCCGACAGTAACTTTAATAGCTCGGTAGTTATCATCGGTGTGTTCTCGATGTAACACGGGCCGCGTGACCTACAGAAAACGCAGCTTTTGTTAGTAAAAGAAGCAAACTGTGTCACTGAGCTCACGGTTTACATGCGTGAAAGAGCTCGAGTCTTTTTACTGTTGTCAAGCAGACATGTCACTATTTACACGGCGCCTGTCGGCCCGGCGTTGATGTTAGCATGCTACCGAAGTCTGGGGTTGGAACATTTTTACATTATCGTGATAGTTATGATAGGGAATAGGCAAAGACAGTATTGCCATATTCTCTGTAATGTTTCTGATTTGGCGGTTAATGAGCTTGGGCAGTATTGGTGTAATTCTATAATCACATCAATTGATTTGATTTGATTTGATTTGATTTGATTTGAATATCACACATGTTGTCTTAGTGCCGTTTCTGGCATTGTTTCAGCCTTGCTAGCGGCTAAAGCAAGCTAGCGGCACAATGTGATGTTACCAGTTTTACACGAGTAAATGATCTGTATACATCTCCTTGACTAGTTGAGCGTATTCCTCCATACATCCCAGTTTTAGCTGAGCGTTATCACAACAACTACTTTTGCTGAGCTTCGACTGTCACTTGCACAGAGTCCTTCATTATTAAGAGCGATCAGGAAGATTGGATCGGCTCTCGTGTTTGGCTTCGCTCTCCATCACTGACATCACGACTGCTTGACCAGGAACAGTCACTTCTCTCCAAAATCGAAACGTTTAACAAGGTGACAAACACGAACAGGCTTCTTTCCTTTGTATTTAATTGCGTTTGCTTTGCGCTTGAGGCATCTCAGAGGACCTAAAATCGTGCCAGAAGAACATTCACCCTCTCTTCTCGTGAAAAACAAGCACTCGGGCCTGTATATTTTGGCATTTGTCACCTATGTACTCCTCCGCTTGTTGAAAACAGAGTGACTCACGGGACTTTTTCCACTTCTCACTAGGTCACTATCTGCTTACTCGGCAACACCTCATTTGCAAATGTATGCTTTTAAGCACAATTAAGGGTCCGTAGATTGCACTCAGTTAGTGTCAGTCTTTTGATGAAAGACGCTCGGGTTTTAAAAGATATAATGCAACATTGTGGGTTGAAAGCTGGCTGAGGATCTGTGTCGTGTGTCACCTCACCTCTCTCCACTCTTTGCTCTGGTAGTACACAAGCAGAGCAGCCATAAAAATCATATTTTGAAAAGGACAGGAGAGGAGAAAAAGACTTGGCTGCTGTCGTCGCTGGACGTTTTTATGTCTCGTTGGAAAGTGGTCAATATTTTGGTCACTTTGGTCGTGTCATAAATTACGGCAGTGTGGCTAATATTCTTGTCATGGCGTGTGAGGAGGGTTTGTTGGTTAAATGCGCGTTCTCTTTCCGTTTAAGTCTGTCCAACTAACATCACAGAAGTTGCTGAAGAGTTTAGAATCGACGGAACAATTTGCACCACCGTGCTATCTACAGTATGTTGGCCAAAATGTAACATGAGATACTGGCAAGAACCCAAGCAAAGCATATTTACTTTTATATTAACTGACCTGTACTGATTAAAATATCCTAAAGAAACCGTAGAAGTAGGTTTAGGTGTAGTTGTGATATTGTATCACAGCTTGTATCTAGACGTGTGGGTGCCTGTCTGTCCACATCGTATGGTCTGGAGGCCTTTGTTGTGGTGAAAAGGGTCAGGTCACAGTGGAGTCTTATTTCTTGTGGCAACCCTGTGTTTCTGCTCAGTTGTCCACTGGGGATGTGGGCAGAAAACAAGCTCTGTAGCCAGGAAGCTGAGGTTTTCACACTTTGTTTCCCCTCTATGATTTTACACAGGGCTGCAATGGGAGGTTTAAAATCGAAAAGGTTATTTGGCTCTTATTTAAAAATGTCAAACTGTTCACGCCTTTCCCAGTCAGACCGGAAACTGATCAAGACTGGCATAATTGACCGATAAACGTCCGACACACTGTGGTAGAACTGGTTTTAGCTTTAATTTTGTATAAACTTGATTGTTGATATTGAAGATCTAAAACCCAACGGAACAACCTGCCTAATCTCTGACATTTTATTTCCTCTTATGTCTTTGCTTGACGAGATTATTATAAAATTTTAATCCTTATTACAAGTACTTCTGCATATTCTACGTGTTGTGGTTTGCTGACACGTTAGCATTTTCTGTTTTTCCGCCTGCTGTCGCAAAAAACGTTCCACACTGCAGCGAAAACCTGCTTGATTTTAATCTTTATGTCTTCACTTCAGCTCTTGACAGCACTACTAAATCCTCACATGAGATTCCTAACAGACGCACGACATTGTGCGTGCAGGAGTTGTTTTGACAATGTGGTGGGGTAAATTCTCCCCAAAAAGCTTTCCTCCCATGAAGGAAAACTTACAAACTTACTTGAATTTATAAAGCGCAGGGAATGATCTAGAACTGAATAGCACCTGTTCAACGGAAGAGTGAGATGCCAGAGAAAGAAGGCTCTGAGGGCGGACTGCAACTTCCTGTTGTGGCTTTTGTCACCAGTGTGTTAATCTGCAAGCTTCATGCAGTCTCAAAGTGTGGGGGCTTCTTGCTAAATATCTCATCCAGACATATGGCACCTCGCAACTTGCCTGTGCAGAGCTGACAGTCCTGACAAAACATTGTAAAGTATAAACTTTCTCCAGAAGAGAAGAGGAGGTGAGGTTCTCGGGATTTTTTTTGCTTCTTGGAAAAGAGAATTGTAGTTGTAGCATTGAATGTTGCGTTGCCCATTTTCAAACTGTCTGTTCACAACTGTTTTGTAATTTAGTAGATGAGAAATTAAGATTGATTGAGCAGACAGTGGAGGGCGGAGGGGGCTAAAAGGCTGAAAGGTCAGAGATCGGACAGACAGGATTTAAATCTGTGAGTCCTATTTTTTCAAATGCAAGTGTAAATGCTTTCCCTTTCTGTCTCTCTAGTTAATTTCCACCATCTACCTCCAGGACCCCAAGCTAAAGTCCAACTCATCTATCCCAGGTCTCGCCATGTCCATCGACCCAGCGGCAGAGCTGCCTTTTTACTACGGCAGCATCAGTCGCTCAGATGCCGAGCAGCATCTGAAGCTGGCTGGGATGGCCGACGGGCTCTTCTTGCTGCGTCAGTGCCTCCGCAGTCTGGGAGGCTACGTCCTGTCTGTTGTGTGGAACCTGGAGTTTCACCATTACACCATAGAGAAGCAGCTTAATGGGACTTACTGCTTAACAGGAGGGAAGCCTCATTGTGGGCCTGCAGAGCTCTGTGAGTTTTACAGCAGAGACCCTGACGGGATGGTGTGCAACCTGAGGAAACCCTGTCTGCGCTCCCCGGAAACACCGGTACGGCCCGGCGTGTTCGACAACCTGAGGGAAATCATGCTGAGGGAGTACGTGAAGCACACCTGGAACCTGGAGGTGAGGCTCTGCTGAGACGGTTGGCTACTGCGGAACAGTTATCTTCAATTTCTTAAGTTTGCAGTTGAACAAGTTGTATTATAATCAAATACATAAATACAAGAGAGATGTGTTTAATAATTAAAGGGTTGGTTCCAGTGGTGGAATGTAACTAATTAAGTACAGTACTTAAGTAAGATTTTGAGGTACTTGACAGATACAGTTACTAGTTACTGTACAAATTAAGATTTTACACACATAATAAGCTTATAAAATTCAACACACTGGTAAAAACCAAACCACTGTTTTCAACCATTTTGCTTGTGACTGATTACAAAAAAGCAGTTTGGGCTCATTATTACATTTCAGATGTCTACGAGTTGTTAGCAGCTACACTGAAGAGTAATTTCCCCTCTAAACCTTTCACATAGTTTATTTCAAAAAATAGTTTGAGGCCCAAAGAGGTCAAATGATCTAATAAATCACACACACAACAAAAAGTCAAATGAAAACAGGTTTGTGTGGCAGAACTTTGTTTTTACTTCTTTCCTCTCCCATTAATCATCTCAGGACCCCTCAGATTTATTTTGGCACCCTGTGGAGGGGCCTGACCCCTAGTTTGGGAACTAGTGGACAGAACTACTTTGTATTTATCCGGGTATAATCTAAAAGAAAACAACCCTATCTGGTCTAAATGTGTGTATGCTGCTTGCCTGTTTCTGCATCTGTCTCTGCTGTTTTTCTGCTCAGGGGGAAGCCATGGAGCAGGCCATCATCAGTCAAGCTCCGCAGCTGGAGAAACTGATCGCCACGACGGCCCACGAGAAGATGCCTTGGTATCATGGTAAAGTCACCCGCCAGGAAGGTGAGAGGCGGCTGTACTCCGGAGCACAACCTGACGGCAAGTTTCTGTAAGTTGCTCAAGGTGATGTTTTTGCATCACTGTTCTAATTCTGTGTCTGCTTGTCAACCTTCCTCTGAAGATTTAGTGCCAGTTTATAAGCAACACTGTTTTTTTTTTCTTTCCAGGGTGAGAGACAGAGAGGAGTCGGGAACTTTTGCTCTCTCCATGATGTACGGGAAGACAGTGTACCACTATCAGATCCTCCAAGACAAATCAGGGAAATACTCCATGCCAGAGGGAACAAAGTTTGACACAATCTGGCAGGTAGACCCTCCATCATACTTTTCTCTTTTTCGTTATATAGTAACGATGTTGGATTTTATATAAATTAAATTGTAATGTTATCTTACTCTCGCTAGCTGGTTGAGTACCTGAAGATGAAAGCTGATGGCCTGGTGACCATCCTCGGGGAGGTGTGCGTTAACAGCAAAGCTGCAGAAAGTACTGAACATCTTTTTTCCTTTTCTCAGTCATATCAACATTATGTAATTGCTGCAGAAATCACTGAGTTTCCAGTTCATGTTTTTGGGTTATTTGTAACATTCCACCTTGTTAATCATTACACCTACTGCTGCTGAAACTGCTGATATAATGCTGACCTGTCTTGTAATCTTTCAGAGACACCCAGTCTTCCTGCAACAGTGAGTACCGATTGCATCCTGCACTGTTTAAGTCAGCATGTTTTTCTTCCTCTGAGATTCACTTCAATGTAACTCTTTCAGAGGCGAGCCGGCGCAAATGGATACACACCGCCACCTCGAGGTCAGTCACCTGAAGCACAACCATCTGAAACCACTTCACAGTTACACTGGAAAAACCTGTCAACAGATTAATATCAATACATACAGAATTGCATTTTCACCTCATGTGGTTTGGACCTTCATTTATTAGCTGTTGCAGCACTCTCGAAGCCAGCTACCACTGTGCCTGCAGACCGTGAGGTTCTGCCGATGGACTGCGCTGGATTCAACCCATACCACAACCCGAATGAAGTGCGGCGGTTTAATATCCAGAGGCCTCAGCTGATGATTGATGAAATGGAGCTTGGTTCTGGGAACTTTGGCTCCGTCAAGAAAGGAGTCTTCAAGACTGAATCGTGAGAAAACATTAGAAAACAAAAAAACAGTGTAAAAGCTGTATATTTACGGGGGGGGGGGGGGGTTTGTAAGCGCATGCACTATGTACTTTAAAGGTCAAGGTCATCCAAAATGTTTGTTTTCTCTCAGGGGCCATACGGACGTGGCCATCAAAGTGCTGAAAAGTGACAATGAGAAGCTGGTGAAGGAGGAGATGATGAGGGAGGCAGAGATCATGTACCAGCTGAGCAACCCCTTCATCGTTCGCATGCTGGGTCTGTGCAACGCTGAGAACCTGATGCTGGTCATGGAGATGGCCTCTGCCGGACCTCTCAACAAATTCCTCTCCAGCAATAAGTGAGTTCAGTTGATAGTAAACGAAGCTGATATTTGTGAGAGGGACTCAAATGTGCGCGAGGGGTTAATTGGTAACGTAATGTTAATGCGATGGGTGTGTTTGTCCCCACAGGGAAACTGTAACTGTGGAGAACATTGTCAACCTGATGCACCAGGTGTCAATGGGAATGAAGTATCTGGAGGAGAAGAACTTTGTGCACAGAGACTTAGCAGCTCGTAACGTCCTGCTGGTCAACCAACAGTTTGCCAAAATCAGTGACTTTGGGCTCTCCAAGGCCCTGGGAGCAGATGACAACTATTACAAGGTACTCACATCGCCAGAATTCTGTGAAGTTGTTGCACTGTAAGACAAAGTGGCACAAATGTGGAACCACTCAAGGAAGGAGGCGTAGGGATAATCAGCATGGCAATTAACACCAATAGATAGTGTGTCATAAATTGATTGTTTTTCTGGGAATTGCCGACCTCCTCGTACTCAAATACTAACCCAAAGGTGTCGCATGCTCTGTGCGAACTGATGTAAACACTCATTGATTTCCTTTTTACTGGTTTACTGACCTACATCTGGAGGGAATGTGGGTATCAGAAAGCCACAGGAATCCCTGATTCCAAGGAAATACAACACGACTGGACATTTAGAGTCGGATCACGTTGTGTGATTCAACAAGGCTTGTATTGTTTGAGAAATATTTGGCCCACACCGCACCCTTTAAATCAGTGGTTACCCAAACAGTTTTAAGCCGCAGCACTCCTTTAAAGTGATTTTATTTTTCATGGAAACCCCACCCATCCCCCACTGTCCACCTCCATCAATCACATCAATCATCCAAACACTTGGAAGTATGTGAAGTATGCAAACTAACATCAATATTGGGAGAAATAATACAGGCCTGTTGTTCTCAATCACAAAAAGAAAGGAATCAACAGTTTTTGAATATTGAACTTATTAATACAAACAATGAATAAAACTAAGTATGCTAATTAGCATATAGTCATATTTTTCTAAAGTAAACCTGACTTGCATACAGTGATTCGAATGTTTATTGGTTATTTTTGCAGTTTTGACAAAGTAAAAAATGTCATATGAAAATGAAGCTAAAGTAAATGTCACCTATATATATTTTTTTTTTATGTGTTGAAAAGTAAAACAAAATGGAAATGATCAAAATGATCAGTGCCCTTGGCCCATCCTTAAAGCACCCCAAGGCCACCCACCCACTTTGGGAACCACTGCTCCAAATCATCATACATGTTGGCTCTCTGGAATTAACGCTGATGTAGGCTGTCTTTGGTGAATCGCTGACATGCTGCTTGCTGCCTTACATGTTATGTGTTGTACAGGCTCGTACTGCAGGTAAATGGCCACTGAAGTGGTACGCTCCAGAATGTATAAACTTCCACAAATTCTCCAGCAAAAGTGACGTGTGGAGTTTTGGCATCACCATGTGGGAGGCCTTTTCCTACGGAGGGAAACCTTACAAGGTACCAAGTGCTCCTGCGGTTCACCACCAAAGTCATCTATCAGATGTATTAATTCGATCACAAAAACTCACACCACTGTGAGTGTCGATCCTGAACATCGAATTGAGTTACAGCTCTTTTTCTGTCCCAATTTTGCCTAGAAAATGAAAGGACCAGATGTGATGCGCTTCATTGAGGGTGGGAACCGCATGGAGAGTCCAACAGCGTGTCCAGAGCGAATGTATGCAGTGATGAATGAATGCTGGACGTACAAGTAAGAAACTGATTGTCTCTTCTGCGTATTAGTTGGGCTTAATTTAATCATGGCGTGCCATTGGGATCAGTGTCCCTTTTACAAGTGCGACCTGAGAACAAATCACATATATGACATCACAACATGATACAGTCGCACATGGCAGTCATCACACATGCACCAATTAACAGTCACAAGTGATCTGCTGTTGTAGTTATTGACTTTGAGTTCTCTAAGGAAGTTAAATATCTCAGAACCTTTGTAAACCTGGCAAGGGCCTGATTCACGGCAGCTGTACACGGGGCATTTGTTGACAAGCTTAAATGATTTGGATTTGGTGGGCTGACTTGGCTTATGATCAGAAACGTCCTAGTCGACAACTTTTCTAACGCAGTCTGGCATCCAAGTAGTCGTTGCATCTGCCACGATGTCTGAGCTATGTGTGACGTAGTATATTATAGTGCCATGCACTTATTGCTGGAGATCGTATCTGCTCAGCCCAAGTTACATAGAACAGGCATTCAGGGTGCAGAGTGGGCAAAAAAGGGACGCCACTCTCCCTATTACAAGTCAGTGTAGCATCAAAATGATTTTCAAGCTGTTATTTTAAGTTAAATAGTTGCATGATGTTGTTTTAAGACAGCACTGTGATCGCTTAAGACCTTGTGACATTGCCTTCCATTGATCACGTTTTAAACGGCGGTTTCGGGCCCTCCTCTCTCCCCTCTCTCCAGGCATGAGGAGCGTCCTGACTTCAAGAAGGTTGAGGAGTCCATGAGGTTTTACCATTACTCCATATCGAACAAGGCCAAGCCCGAGGAAGCTGCAGCCGCTGCTGCTGAGCCTGTCGAGTAGACAGAAAACAAGGCGCATTCTGTCCCAGTGCTGCACAAAGCATCCTTTCAACTGGCCATTAGACAACCAAAACAAAGAGCTTTTTATGAACGGTGCACACTGACAAGAACAGTACAGATGCAGTGAAGCAGGCCTCAGTGACAATAAATGTGCATTTGAAAATTGGACTTCAGTGTGTCAGCCATGTAAGGAGGACCTCTGTCTGTCTATCGTGGTTTGAATGTTAAGTTTTGACGTCTTTACAGTGATGGACAAACTACTTTTATATTCTGTTATTTGGAGTATGATGGGAGCATATGGTACATGTAGAAGTGGATTTTTCACTGTATCTTCCACCACCTAAGAGGAGTTTATTGGGTGTTTTTTTATTCCAAATAAACCTTAAGTAGAAAGAAACTGATAGAACTGTACACTTACTCTTTCAGCATTGTTGTAAAGTCATTGATTTAAAGGTAAGATTTTGGTTTACTTCCACACAAAGTTTACTAATCTGAAAAGGCAAAAGTAAATATTTCACACATTTGGTATTATGAAACTTTATGAAAATAACATGCAGGCTATAGGTGGAGTTCATAATCATATAGGGCAACTACATGGGCTTTTTCGTTGTTTCTTTTAAATACCACAGTGTAAAAGCTATAGACTGTATATATATATAATCATGCATTACTCTTCTCTGCTGATATGATCTTACCTAAAATATTCTTCTTCAAAAAAAGGCTTAAATCAAAAGGTTAGCAGCGTTATCTACATTTTAGAGAGGAATGTAGCCAGTTTTGATATTTCCGTATAGTGGCAAGTAAATAAGCAGCATAAATAACCAGTAGTTTAAAGGGGCATTATTTGTTGAAACATATTAATATGTTTCATTCGCTATATGGCACATATGTGAACAGGCAGATTTAAGATTTAAGGTCTAAAATCGTAAACTAATTTAGACGAGTTTAATGTAGACATTTCCTTTGGGTTTCCTGTCAGTAATTAAAACATGACGTATTGTGGTTTATTGCGACTGTGTTGTAAAATACATGAGGCTGGTCAAGCTCAAGTCATTCAGTCACATGCTGCATCAAAGGAAGCACTTCTGAGCTGCCCGGCAACACTGAAGGCCACACGAGAACGGAAGTCGGCGAATTAGCCTTCAAAATAATGGCATAACGTTGTCGCAGAACACACCATTATTAGACCTGCCTACACATTGGGGATGTTGCGTTCATGCATGAAATTCCCAAACATTTGATAAAGCTACATAAGAAAATGACCCAGAAACTCTCTTTAAATGAAAGCTTTATGGATCAATTGAAAGGTTGCAGCTTTACATTTTGAGGAAAGTCTGTAATCCTTCGAGGAAAGTCTGTAATCCTCTTCATATGTCTAAATTTGCATCTTGAATAAAAGCTGTAAAGTTGTTGTCTAGTCGTTTCTCGTTACACTACATCGGCCAAAGGGTCCAGTATTTTGAAGGGTCCGACCGGAAGTTAACCATCAAGGTCTCTAGCCTGACACTGGTGTACTTTCCGCTTCGCAGGGAGGAGTCCGACGGTAGTTTCTTTATCAAAGTGACATGTTTAGTGACATATAACAGTAATTCCACACCATGTGTCGCACCGTGTGTCCACAATGGTAGTCTGTGCGTGTCGCTGGCGCGAAGCTGTCGTTCGGTAACCGGGCAATTTTCGACAAAAGATCGAAGGGACCTGGCGGAGCAGGAAGGCGGAACAAGTAAGTTTCGTGAAAGTGCCTTTCGACCGTGCGACTCCCGCCGCCGTCGGATCGGCCGCCTGTCGACCCAACGCGTCTCTAAGGTGCGGTGCGGTGCGTTGTGTTGTGTTGTGGACAACGTGTGTGTCTGGTTCTCGGGGCTGTGAGCAACAGGTCCCGGCCGAGCCGCGTTAGCTGGCTGGTCAGCGTCGGCAACAAACTTCGTGCCGTCGTTTAATCTCTGGCTCGTGTCGCTTTAAAGTGCCGCTTATAAACCGACTTAACGGCCGCGCTGCTGCTGGGATGCAGGTCTGGACCCGGTTCGTGCGGTGCCAGGCGGGTCCGCGTCGTTCGAGTGCGTCTCTCTGCAGGTTCGAGGTTCCACGGCGGAATCAGCCGGAAGGAGGAAATGACTCATGTTCACGACAAAATGTTGCAGCTTTGTTGTTTGGTTTTTTTATTAATCCAAGTCTGCTGTCAGAGTTCAGGTAACAGGTGGATTAGTGGCAAGGGAGACAAGTCAAAAGCAAGCTTGCACCATGCTTTTGACATAGCCTCCATCCTAATAATAATAATAATAATAATAATAAACTTTATTTATATAGCACCATTCATACAAAAGTGCTTTGCAACAAAGATATTAAACGCGCCGAGTGCTTTACAGAAGAGAAGGCCATAAGACAGAAGTGCAGCTTAAGAAATATAAAACTTGGAACAGATAATAATATTAAAAAGCAAATTGCAGATGGCGTATTACAGAAATAAAACTTGGACGGAACGAAAGAATTTTTTTCTTTTTTTTAATGCCCACTTCTCAAGATTAACCCTCCTGCACCTCTGCAACATTAGGCCCAAGACGAAGCCCAAACTGTGACACCAATGCTGCTGGTGCGTCGCTTCCCCAGCCGACTCTTAGTGTGACGGATTGTAATGGAGCCCGAAAACATGACTGATCACTAGAACAACAAAACAATTTGAATCATTTAAGTCACGTTTAAAGCTTAAAGGCCAAACGTGACCGAGTTCAGGCCTCTTAACTGTTAAGCATTTGCTGCTTTTTGTGGGAGCAAACTGGATCTATGTAGGAGATGTATTTGTTGGAAATTGGGACGGACATTTGTCTCTATCTTCAGATGTCTGATAGACCAAATTAATAATTGATAGGAGAGTCAGAAGAGGAGTAAATGATAATGAAAACAGTTGTTGGTTGCAGCCATGGTAGATTGTAATATTGTAAAAAAAATATAATGTGCAACTATTAATCAGACTCTTCTCTCTTTCATCACACGCAGGATCGCAGTCGAAACAAATACCAAAAGACGGCCCATCACACAAACTCTGCACTGGCTGTTTGCACAACATCGGCAAATAATTCACCAGCAGCGTTTGAACAAATCGCCCGTCGGCACCACGTGCAACCATGTCCATGGCGCTGAAACAAGTCTTCAACAAAGACAGGACATTCCGGCCCAAGCGCAAGTTTGAGCCCGGGACGCAGCGCTTCGATCTGCACAAGAAGGCCCAGGCGTCTCTGAACGCCGGGCTGGACCTGAAGCAGGCCGTGCAGCTGCCCCACGGCGAGGACCTCAATGACTGGGTGGCCGTCCACGTGGTCGACTTCTTCAACCGCATCAACCTCATCTACGGCACCATCAGCGACTCCTGCACCGATCAAACCTGCCCCGTTATGTCCGGCGGGCCCAAGTACGAATACCGCTGGCAGGACGAGCACAAGTACAAGAGGCCGACGGCACTGTCCGCCCCCAAATACATGAGCCTGCTTATGGACTGGATTGAGGTACAAATCAACAATGAGAACATCTTCCCCACCAACGTCGGTAAGTGTTGAGATTAGATAGCGATCCTTTTAATCTCTCTGAGAATATCCAGACATTCTGGTTTTGTGTGTCTCCTAAAATGAGTGTTGCCAGTATAAGGAACTGTGTTTTAGCTGGTCGTGTCAACGTTCACGAAGTCCCACTGTAAAGGGTCTCCAGGGTTGGTATGAATCCCTGAGTCTGGAAGTGAACTCTGCTTGTGTGCAAACCAAGTCACCACCCCGTTCGTAGACCACGTCCACAGACTCCCAACCGTTACTTCCATTGTCAATTCAGCTATTTTTAATTCACCATCTGCTCCATTTAAAGATTTAAAAAAAAAGTCACATATTAATGATCGGTGCAACTTCCAAATCACAAGAGCTCAGAGTAGTGTCTTGTGATTTTTTTTCTTTTTTTTTTCTTTTATCTGAACAACAGTCAAACCCTCAGAGGTGTGTAATTCATAATGATATAAAACAGACGGAAGCGGCAAATTCTCACAATTGAGACGCTGTAATCCAGTGGGTCGCGAGAGGATTAACAGAAGAGGAAGTGGAAAATAATATATTTCTGCTACATGAAGAAGGGTTTAGCAGGACGCTAAAAACGATTCCAATAACGCAAGGTAAAACGCTCTTTGGTTGAACTGGTCACAATGCAACAGACGACAAAAGGGGTTACATGTTGAGATTGTTCTGTTTTTAAGGGGTAACCAGCCAAAAAGTTTGGGAACCACGACTGTAGCATGCAAATATTTGGTATTTCTACTTATTGAATGGCGAATCTTTCCTTTAATGGGCTAACCGTTTCAGCACAGGCCACTTTAATGTTTAACATGTAATGAATTCAAGGGGAACATTGAAATGAGATACAGATGGAACTCCACATCGTGGAGGCATCTCTTTTCAGAAAAGCGGTAGCTAAAACATGTTTTAGATTCAATCTGCAAGGCCGCGTTTGTTAAGATGCCTACGTTGTTGCACATTGCAAACACTATCGGTTAATCTCCTGCTGCTGTGGCATCCTCGCCTTTCCGTTATCTCTGTAGCTGTGTGCGTCCCACCTATGCTCGCCGTCTGAATGACTACAGAAGCATCCAAGCAATGGATTTAAAAAATGGGTCACATGATGTACTGCTGGCTATGAATAGTAACGACCTCTGACGAGCCTGTCCTCTGGAACAGATTCCTGAAATATTATTGAATTAGTCACAACAAAATGCTAAATGAATCGCTTGCTTGGAGCAGAGGCGTATATCCCACAGGCGAGTCATGTTGGTTTTACATTCGCGCACAACAAGGTACTGGATGCCTGAGCATGCTGGTGTCCAACCTGAGGGGCTCCAGAGGACAAGGAAAAAAAGCTTAAACGCATTGAAAAGTAACCTAAAATATTCGGTAGCCGATGCATTAATAATATATCACTTTGTTCCCTTCTGTGAAGCAAATGGCAAACGGTCGTGCTGGATTGACCGAGGTGTTCTCCCGTCTCCGTCTGTTTGACTCCCAGGTACTCCCTTCCCTAAGACCTTCATGCAGGTGGCTAAGAAGATTTTGTCTCGTCTGTTCCGGGTGTTTGTCCACGTCTACATCCACCACTTTGACCGCGTGAGCCAGATGGGGGCCGAGGCTCACGTCAACACCTGCTACAAGCATTTCTATTACTTTGTCACCGAGTTCAACCTCACGGACCACAAAGAGCTGGAGCCTCTGGTGAGTGATGGGGCTGATAAAGATTATGTTTGAAACGTTTAAATAAAAGCTTTAAATAGTGGATTTTCAAACACTCAACTCTACACTAGTTAAAACTGTGCCGCGACAGGTGTTTTTCTGACAAAATTAGCAGTGTCGCATACGGACAAATTTATTGCACGATGAGCATAAATCTATAATTGCATTGCACCTACCTGTAGATGCAAAGTCACGTGAAATTCACAAACTGAGATGCTGCATTAAAGTGTATAATGGGATAGAAAGTTGAGCCTGATGATGAAAAAAGACTTGCGAATAATATACAGAACTGAACGGTACATTTTTATAGTTGAAAAATTAGTTTTCTAAATGGCCTCAAAACATATTTTTTATTTGATCTTATTGCAATATCTAAATATATGCTACGTATCACATTCCAATACTGATATATAAGCTAATAAATGGTAAACGGTAAAGTGTGTCGCGTGTTGGTTGGGTGGCCTGGTGGTTTAAGGCGCTGGCTGTGAACCGCAACTAAATTTGCACCATGTAAGCTGCTATTTGCAACACGAGACTATTTCCTCTTGCAATCATTTTAAGAACGTTGAACTAATCAGAACAAACGCCATACTTGTGACCCACGCGTGAGCCCTGCAAGTCTCAAATGTGTCGGCAGTTTGCGAGTGACAATCATTTGTGAAACGGGATGCTGCTGCCGTTTAAGCAGCACCCTGGCTGGGGACCTTTTTTTTTTTTTTATTTGTTGCATATATAATTCTAGTGTCATTTTCCACAAAGATACATTTATGTTTGTTTCCCCAAACACATTTTAGATCTGATTTCATGAGGTGAAATTCGGATTCTGCCTTTTCTCATTAATTTAGATTGTTTAATTAATTCCGAATTGTTTTCAGGATGGAGATTAGTGAGCGAGAGTTTAGACCATTTTGTTTTTTTGTTTGTTTTTGTTTTTGTTTTTTGCATCCAGCACCTTGTAGTCTTTGGGAACGCAGCCCCAACAACGGTACATAAAACCTCTTTGTTGTGGTCTACTCGGCGCTCCAGGTTTTATCTGCAAAGCTGTATCGGTTTCTTTTTTCTTTTTCCAATGTTATCTTTTGCTACATGAGCTTAGAAAGTGTTTCCCTCGCTGCTGTAACCCAGTGCATTGTGTGCGTTGTGTGTGCAGAAAGAGATGACCTCTCGGATGTGTCACTGAGGGAGCCCAAGTGACCTGCTGACGCACGCCGGACAAACGCATCCATCAATCTAGAAGACTGGGAGAACTACAAGAACAGACAAATTAAAAAAAAAAAAAAAAAAAGAGTCTATTTTTATATTTAAGTACTGTAATCTATTTTAGCCGCATACTGTAGGTTTTCATCAAGAAACTTGTCTTATGGGGCATTTTGTTTCAAACATTTTATCAGTGCACAGTATTAAGAGGTGTATGTTCGTGTTGATGTTTTTCTATTTTATTTGAATCTCAAAATCATTCCAGGACGCTTCTGTCTTTCTGTCTGTCTAAAATGATCTATAATTAGTATGATTTCTTACTGTACGTCTATAAAATCACTATGTTCTTGCATTAAAATGATTCTTTACTGTTATTGTTATAATTTGAATTTGGTAATCGGGATTTAAATGAATGC
>JAVQJF010026521.1:0-10985 GCA_036023855.1 Gadopsis marmoratus | reverse complement strand
TATTTAATAATTTTTTAACCGTAAAAATACCCCCCTTTTTTTTTTTTATTTATTTTAGTGCTCCATTAAATTTTAAATCTAAACTTGGTGCCCCCTTTCCCCCCCCCCCCCCCGGTTGTATGCGCATATTTACACCCATACGTGTTGGGACCAACTGTCGAACTACATTTCCGGCAGCATTTTGAGGACACGACATTGTTTGAGGTAAGTGGTTAAGTAGCAAGCCTAGATAAGAAAATAGGAAATGTTTCCTAGTGTGACTCCTTGTCCATTCCAGTTTTCTTTCTTGCTCGCAGCTGAAAACTTGAATTTGTGCACAATGACATATCTTTCGCGTAGCAGACATTTTATTTTGATGAATAGTAGTATTGCTGACAGCTTTCATTCACAATACACAATGAACAAGGTATAAGGTCAAAGAGCATGAGTGCCAAACATTTAACTCATTGCCCATACATGAAACTGTAGAATCTTCTCCATTTGTCTAATTGTACTTACCCTCACTCTCAGGTCAAATCAGACCTTTGCAACAAGCTGCAAGGAGAGCACCTGGCTGACTGCCTGCCTGCCTGAGGGTCTCCACCAATGGGCCGAGGCCAGAGGAATTTAATTACACAAGGGCATTGGAACTCTTTTTCTCAAAGCCTAGGAAAGAGGATGCACTTCCTGCGGCAGCTGAAGAAATTCTGCCTGCCAAAGACAATGATGGTGCACTTCTACACCGCCATCATCACCATCTGGTACGCTGCTGCCACTGCCAAGGACAAGGGCAGACTGCAGCGTATCATTTGCTCCGCTGAGAAGGTGATTGGCTGCAATCTACCTTCCCTCAAGCACCTGTACGCCTCCAGGACCCTGAGGCGAGCAGGAAAGATTGTGTCTGACCCCTCTAAACAATAACGGACCCCCGCGGGGTACCGGTCGGTTCTTCCAACACGCCAGATTTGAAGCGAGGGCGAGACAGGGTCGCCAACAGCAACCAGCACGGAGTGAGAACAGATCCACGGACCCTGATTTTGTACACAAAGCTCACATCCTTCATAAAACCATTAAGACTGTGCATCACTTAAAAAATGTTTCAATCACTCATCCCCCGGTCACCATTAAGAAGATGACACAGCAACTAGCTACCTTCATTAAACCAGCTGTGCCCACGGACTCTACACAGCTGCTTCTTGAAGGGAATGCTAACAATTGGGAATATAACACCATGCTGATCCTAAAAGACCACTACAATGACATGCTAGAAAATGAAATGGACAAGTTTTCCAAGCTACCTTCATTGCAGTGGCGACAGCCATTTGATGTGGCCTCGGCCTGGGCAAGGCGTAACCTGGGCCGACGACTCCACAGGGACACTTTAGACAGTGTGGAAGCCATGCTTATCTCCAGATTAGCAGACTCACAAATTACAACTGCATCTGGGAACATGGCCACCTGTCCACACACAGCACAACAGGACCATCGAAGCACGGGAGAACAACACCACTCACCTGAGCAACCTTCTGGAACCACAGCGGAATCCTCGGACGCACAGGAGCGACGCACCCCACCAGGACACCTACAGGAGGCCACGGTCGCATCCCTGCAACCACCACGACTCATCAGAAAACAACGCACCCTACCTGCTCAACCTCCAGGATCCAAAACGACCATCTCCACTCTCCACCAACCACACGGAGCACCTGATGACAACGCACACGGGGAAACAACACAGCAATCATCGAAACAACAACCCCTCACAATAACGGCTCAAGTACACGTTCCGCCCACCTCCAACCTGGTTCGAATGGAGATGGATGATGACATACAGCCAACCTCACCTATAACACCACAACAGGTGAGAGTAAACACTACAGCCACAATGACTGATAACAGCTTAAACTGGTCACCTGTCACTCACCTAGATGAGGAAGATTTGGCTCCTACAGATCCAGGCTCCTTCTCGGCTCCACCTCGTGAACAAAGGACGACACAAATCAGGACCACCACGGCTGCAATCATCGACTGCACCCCGTCCAAAAACCTGCAGCCGACCTCACCTTCCACTAAGGGACCTCCACTGGACCCACTAGAGGAAGAAATACAACTAAACACCTCTCTTCCACCACAGGAAGAGCTACAAAAACGTTTGGTGAGTAGCATAAAAGTAAACCTCACACCAAAATATTTGAAACAGACGAATCAGACACAATTGCAATTTGGCCCTGCAACACGATCCACGACACGGCCACCTACACCCACACGCAGGCCAACCAGACACCTGAACACCACCCAAAAACTTAAAGGCTGGAGCCTCTCGGCCAGAAATAAATGGCTGATCATTGGAGATTCTAATGTTTCTAAGTTTCCACCTTACCAAATCCCGAATCTCCAAATTGACAGCTTTCCCGGGGCCACTTTTAGGCACGCTGAGGCCATATTAACCAAAACACTGATCTCAGACAAAGTGGAAATCCTCGTAATGTCATTTGGCTTGAACAGCAGATCACAAAAAGTGAATCAAACAACGATAAAGCAAATGCAAAGGGCAATGAGGGTGGCAAAGCTCACCTTCCCAGAGGCACAAATCTGGGTGCCAGTGATCAACTTTTCCAGGAGCCTCCCCCACACAGAACAAGAAAACCTGCAGAAGCTCAATCAATATATCATGAACAATTACAACTTTATTCCTGAGCTTCCCAGGTGGGAATTCACCACGGAACGGGACAAGATTCACTGGACCCACCAGACCGCCTCCAGGATGCTCGACCACTGGACACAGCAAGTAAAATGAATATCCCCATAAGCCTGCCTGTACAGGAGGGGATAAAAACTGTCATTAACTTAAGTAAAACATTTGTCCTGACAAAATCACAGCTATCATTGCTGGACAAAGGTCTCAATTTCATCCCCACCAAAGGCATTAATAAAAACATCAGAGAAAGAGCCAGGTTTGATGTTCAACAATACCACAGGAGACTTAAACTTGCTCTCTATTTTGAACACAGGAAGGTCTCCCAACATCCTCCTTTCACGCCCAAGTCTGACTGGATTCCCCCGGCAGGTAATCTTCCTCTAGAAATTAATAATGTGGTCAAAAAAGATTTGGATTATGTACATAACAAATTTAAACCCATGTGGATCAAACCTAATCTCAACCATGGTGAGGTGGAGGCATTACACTCCCTGTCTGAAAACAGACAGATTGTCATTAAACCTGCAGATAAGGGGAGTGTAATTGTCATCATGGATAGAGAACAATACCTGTGGGAAGGACATAGACAATTAAATGATAAAACCTATTATAAAAAAATACCTAAACCTATCTATTTAGACACCATCCCACTGGTTGATAAAATTATACAATCACTATTTGACAAAAAATTCATCAATTTTAAACAGAAGACTTACCTCCGGGGAAATGTATAGCCTAGAGCCAGACTTTTCTATATGTTGCCAAAGATTCATAAGGCCCCTGAGAAATGGAGTAAACCACACCAGATCCCCCCAGGAAGACCCATTGTGTCCGACTGTGACAGTGAGACATACCGCACAGCTGAATATCTGGATTACTATTTGAATCCTCTTTCAATTAAACACCCCAGCTATATCAAAGATACTTATGATTTCATAAACAGGATTAAAACACTGCACATCCCAGTAAATGCTTTTTTATTTACTATGGATGTGGACAGCCTGTACACAAACATTGATATTGCTGAGGGCATACAGGCCGTGAAAAATGTATTCCTCAAATATTCGGACTCTAAAAGACCTGACAAAGAATTATTACAACTATTAGAAATCAATTTGACCAGAAATGACTTTACATTTAACGAGGAATACTTTTTGCAGATCAAAGGCACCGCAATGGGTAAAAAGTTCGCTCCGGCATACGCTAACATCTTTATGGCAAACTGGGAGTCCAGAGCTTTGGACACCTGCCATAAAAAGCCTCTGCACTATTTATCTGGGGAGTGTGGCCTCACTCTCAGGAGGATTTCGATACATTTGTGGCAAAATTAAACGCTTATAATCCATCTATTACATTAAAGTCATTGCTGAATGCAACTACAGTGGATTTCCTGGACACCTGCACTTTCAAGGGTCCGAAATTTGCAGAAAGCCAAAAATTGGACGTCAAGGTGTTCTTCAAAGAAACAGATACTCATGCTCTACTTTTTAAGAGCAGTTTCCACCCAAAACACACCTTTGCAGGGCTTCTCAAATCACAATTATTGAGATTTCATAGGATTTGCACTCAGCATGTGACTTTGTAAAAGCAACCAAGGTGCTATTCTCTGCTTTAGCCAGCAGGGGATACTCTCGCTCCTTTAGAAGAAAAGCATTTAAATCCTTCCAACAAACCAAAACCCAGGTTATTTCAGCTGTGCTGCCTGTAATCACTACGTTTTCTCCACCCACAGTCAAACTGGTGAAGGCCATTAAAGATAATTTTCAGAGATTTTCTGATACTTTTGAACTCCTAAGGGACCGCAGAATAATTGCAGCATATAGAAAAAACAAAAACCTGCAGGACCACCTGGTCAGAGCCCGTCTCCAACCACTGAGGGACCACAAACCAACAAGATATGGAGACTTCTTCCAACAGAGAACATGTGTTCGCAGTAAACACAATGCCAATGTGTTTAAATCAGCCTCGGGCGTAAACACACACTCAAAAAATTGTGTGTATCTAATCACTTGTGCACACTGTGGAATCCAATATGTGGGCGAAACTGGAAATTCCCTGGCCACCAGATTCACACAGCATCGATACAATGTACAAAGGAAGAAAAACACTCATTCCCCTTTAGTACAGCACTTTATATTACATACCTGGTCGGCTCTATCAACAACTATCTTGCAGTGCAATCCACGCTGGTCCACGGCCCAGAGGAGAAGAGCAGAGAGGCTCTGGGTCATTAGGCTGGGTACCATCCAGCCTGCTGGTCTGAACAAGAAGTAGGTACACCGCAGCGAGTGTGGAAATGATGGCCTGTGCATTGGGATTCCCCCCTCTGTGGGGGATTCCCCAATTTTTCCTAATCCCGGACACAAACTGTTTGAATCTCTCCTTTCTGGCAGGCGGCTGCGGACCACCAGGACCATCAGGACCAAAATCTCACGCCACAAGAACAGTTTCTTCCCTTCTGCAGCTGTCCTCATCAACAAAGACGGGCCCCCCCCCTCTGACTCGGACACTAATACCCCCATAACCCCCCTCCCACCCCACCTCCCTCAAGAGGGCTACACTTTATACTAACATAAGTGTTAGGTGTCGGTGTAGGTGGAGGAGTGGAGGGACCCAAACACACACAGCCAGTCAACATTATCTCTTTTAATGCAGGTGAAACAAAAACAGACTTACAAAAAGGGGCAAGTCCGACAGGGAACAAAAGTAGACTCCAAACGTGGAGAAGGCGCGCACACACAGACAGCACAGAACGTAGACGGCACAAACATTCACCACACTAACGTTGACTATGACGCCACAGGGAACTAAGGACCTGAACACACTTAAATACACAGGACACTAACGAGGGGATGGACCACAGGTGAACACAAGGGAACAGGTGAAACCACTTAAACAATCAGGGAACCACAAGGGTGGCAGAGACGGGACACTAACGCAGACACAGGAGACCAAAAACAGGAAACACAGTTCACACAGACAGGGGGCATGACACAGGGAAACTAAAGCCGTAAATACAAGACAGGAAGCAAAACGCATGAATACACAGGCACACAGACAAGGGGCATGACATGTTTGTTAAAAGCTTGTTGGACAGTTGCTTCTAGATTGTTTTATTGCACCTGGAGAGGGATGAGTTGTTTCCCTTTGCATCACTTCCCTGTAATTGTCCCAGTTATTTTAAATCTCAGCAGCATAAATGATATCAATATGATGAAACAGAGACATAAGCTACAGCAATAGAACTTAAAGCTGCTATAAACAATATTTTTCATAATGGCAATGGGTCAATTGATTATGTGCAATGTGAAAGGGGCGGCTTGTAGTGACTCGACTCTGCAGTTCCCCACAGTATGGGGTAGTCTAGGATTCCGGGTCATTGTTTTGGTTTTGCGGCTGTACTGAACTGTTGTTCACTCTTATAGCAGTAGATACTAGCTGGAGAGCATAGCGGAGCATTCAGCAGCAAGTGCCAGATATATCCATCAGGAGTTAGTGGAGACTAAAAACAAAGCTATTAAGAATAATATGAAATTTAGGCACAAACGCAACTC
Source organism: Gadopsis marmoratus (assembly GCA_036023855.1). Classification (NCBI taxonomy): domain Eukaryota; kingdom Metazoa; phylum Chordata; class Actinopteri; order Centrarchiformes; family Percichthyidae; genus Gadopsis; species Gadopsis marmoratus. The sequence continues at coordinate 4,754 of JAVQJF010026521.1, read as the reverse complement.
TACGTAAATGCTAATGTTGTTCTGTATCTGCAGGATTTGTAAATACGCAGCTATATGCTAACAAGTTCACCATACCAACTTAAAAGGTGAGGATATGTCAGTGATGTTTCCACTGTCCTCAGGTCGCCAACACATCAGTAATTGCATTTTTAAGGACTTACTGTAGGTACTGGATCAGCAGACACAAATCTTAGAGAAAAGTGAGGCTTAAACTAGTCCTCAATAGTGCAGGTGACAGAACGCATACTCAGGACCATTATCACTTCTACTCCATTATGGCCCTGGCCTGCACCATCACTACCATCGCTGCAGCTGACCTCATCAAAGCTGGACGACCCGTGCCGACCTCATCAACACTCTGTGACCCCCCATGACCTCATCAAAGCTGGACGCCCCATGGAGCCCTGAGGGCTGACGACAGACCCTAAGAAAACACCCCATCCATTAGGGTGCCAAGAGCACTGTAAATGTGGAGTGTCAGCGCCAGCCATCTTCACTGTCATGCCCAATTCTCCAACCCCCCACCCGAGCTGCTCTCCGGACAATAGAGCTGCTGAACCTCCAACCCTCCCAGCCACAATGTCCGCCCACGTTGGCTGGCAGCAGTGACAAGAGGGGGGGTGCCGGATGGGGAGGCCTGCTGCAGGATGGGACTCTTATTGAGCGTTTGAGCGATGAGCCAGGTCATCACATCTACCCAACTCATCCATCATGCCCCAGAAACGGACACAAATAAAGAGGACACATTCCTGCCTCCGCTCCCACTACCACATTCAAGCCTTCTCCAGCCTTTTCTCCCCTTCCCTCTCTCTATGCGAGCCAAAGCCTGGAGAAAAAAAAAGGAGGACCAGAGTTCAGGCTCTCCCTCGCTCTTGGAGGCCATGGGAGCGCCAGAAGAAAGCGCCAGGTGGTTTTCTGACTCACGTCTCTTAGTATAAATCTCTGCTTGGGCCAGAATGATGGGCAGCCAGAAGGATTGTGGAGTCGGGAGGTGTGAGGGAGATGGGAGACAAAGGGTGAGTAAAATGTTTAAGGAGAAATAAAGAGAGAATGGAAGACATGTCAATCCACATTGTAGTCCTTTATTTCTTAGTTGTTCCTCCCACAGTATTGAATTGAAATGCATAACAGTTACATTGTAGAAAGCATTAAAACAAAGTACCTCAACTTGCTGATTACTTTTTAAAATCGATTATAAACAAAACAACGACAAAAACAAAACAAAAACAAATCTGGTCCCTCAAAACGGGAGAATAAATGAAAGTAATCTGTTATTTATCATAAGTTTGGCACAAGGGATTAACATGAACCGAACGTCACACAAGCTTGCAGACAACCGTAGAAAATGTCAGATACAGATCTTACCAGACCAATCATGCGTTTATGAAGAAATTATACCTGGCTTTTTATTTATTATTCATTCTTTATAATGTTTTTCATTTTTTACAATTGAATCATTAAATTGTCATAGAAAAAAAACCTAATATCTATTCATCGACCGGTTTCATTAAAAGAATAACAGGAGTGAATTGTATGTTTAATACTATCCGGCACTCAAATGTAATCTACAAACCCCAATGAACTCTGGGATAGGCCCGGTGAGGAATCTCCCCTTCACCTGGGCTAAGAGCAGTGCTATTCAGTAAACAAACTACAGTTTGCCAAGAAATAAATACAGTTCTCAACATACAACAGCAAATAACAGCAACGACACCAACAAAAACAACGAAAACAAAAATCATGATTGTCTAAAAATGAAAGACACACAAGCATGGAGTAGCTAACGACTAGCATTCAGGCTATTTAGTGGTATTGTTGGCTGACTAGGATGGAATCAAAGGGTTTGACAAAAGACATATGGCCCTTTACAGAACAACAATTAACTTCAGCACTGGCTACTTATCTCAGTAACAAAAAAACAAAAAAAACATAAAACAAAACAAACATTGTGTTTTCTTCTCTTCCACTAAAAAGACAATCTACTTATATCCTTTCACAGATAGCGCAGGCGGGCAGGATGGAGTGCAGTGGAGAGCAGTTGGTAGACACTTGTGTACAGTGCTATGATTGTGCAGACACACGCAGCTATGAAAACGCAGATGGGAAACTGGCCTGATTTCAGCTTAACAATTACTCTTTTTATTTGTTCTTCAATGACTTCAGTGATATTAAAGCGCTGCTAGCGCTGTCCTTACATGGAGCGGTTTTCATGTGAACTAAGGTTGCTAACCCCACCCTTCATTTTTATTATCAAGTACATGTATTTATGAGAAACACCTGGGGGTCAAAGGGAATTCTTGTAATACACTTTAAAGATACCTTTGTCAGATGAGCCAGGGCTCTTATGTTTTGCGCACAGTGAAACATACTAGGCTGAAACTGGCTGTCTTAGAGACGCAACCAAACTCACCCTCTCAGTGTAAAATGTTCTCGTTGCTTTGTATGTGCTGGGCAATAAATGCAGTCTAGCATTGCTACATCAGCACATCCATCTTCCATGTCCACCAGCTGCCTTTGCTGTGCAAAACACAGAAATTCAGCAGAATAAATACAGCTATTATTACTTTAGCATTATTATTTTCACCACAATTGTCATCATTGCTATCATCCTGGTTGGTGTTAATGTAAGAAATCAATTTTAAGGTCTCAGAGGGACATTTTGTTCTCTATCTGTTTGGGGTTTTGGGGGTTGGGGCTGGGCAGGGTTCTGCATAGACAGTGACCCTGCTTTGTGTGTTAAGGCGCTCCGCTCAGCAGTCAGATGGGCCGTGGTTCTGCTCAGCAGTCACTCTGTGGACGATCAGGGGCCCCGCACAAAGCCTCTGCAATGGGCTCCCAGTGCCATAGGTCAGTTTCGGGGGTTGAAAGGTGAAAGATGAAAGGTGAAAGGGAAAGCGCAAAGGGGTGTCATCATACATGGCTGAGGGATTGGATGGCACTGGATTCAGCAGCAGCCCGTGCCAGACTGTGCCACATGGTGGCCGGGTTGTGGGACGCTGGGTGCAGAGAGTCCTTCTCAGCCAGAGACAGCATCATGGCATACGCCTGAGGGAGATGGATTACAGTTAATTACCCTGCCTAAATGCAGATATGAATGACCGCTGTATAGGAACACAGGCGTGCATACATGTGAACTGTGAATGTTTCTTTTACCTGAGACTTAGATTTCCTAAAGAGTGGCTGTTTGACTGCCTCGGTCAGAGAAGGGGAGTCAAACGATCCATCGTCCTCATCTCCATCTCCGTCACTCAGCTCACTCTCCTCCAGCTTGCGCATTTCCGAAAAGTGACGAATATGATCCAAGGCTGAGTAGCCACTCTGTTCCTCCTCATCCTTGTAACTGGAGGTCAATCAGAATTAAAATTTAAATAAGGCAAATTCAAGATACATCAAGCATATCATCATTTAAACAATGCAAAATGATGTTTAAGTTGAATTTACCTCCTAGGAGAGGTTTTGCAGTTGAGGTTCAAGTCGTTTGGTCCACTGAAGTCCATTTCGTCTTGCATGATGTCATCACTGAGGCTGCTAGGAAGCACCGGTTCCAGTTTCCCAGAGGCGTTGCTAGGCTCGTCCCCTTCTTCTTCATCAGCACCAAGCTCCTCTGCCTCCTCCTCGTCCAGCTCACGTGACCCATGGCTGGCCACCAGCGGCTTCTCTTCTTCAAATGGACCGCCATTCAACCTGCAGACATTAAGTTAAGGAAGAATGAATGACAGTGACATCTGCCTTATGTGTAGATTTTATAAGCACACTCCGTTTGAGAGTAATCAAGGAATAGAGAAATTCTTCTTCTTGTGCTTGTTAAGTTTGTAACATAAGAAAGTGAGAACTAAATAGTGTATAGGCCTAGTACATATACTGGGTGCTGCTGGCTTTTGTCTTTTGCTTTCCTACTAATTCTTGTGAGAATCCTTTCTCTGTATATACAAAAACAATGGAACGTATGGGATAAAGAGCAGAGAGCGGTGGATTTGAGGCAGGACATGGCAGCTGGGATCAAGAGAGCTGGAATCCCGTTTGTCATCGAGGCTCGGGGGCCCCTTTGGGCACAGCAGTACTAGGTTGATCGTTGCAGCACTTAACTGGAGTGCTCTGCCTCTCTCCTTGTTTATTTTCTCTACTATCTCGTATTCATCTAATAGGCAAAATATTTAGCTGACAGCCCCATTTGGTGGGAGAGTTATGAGAGTGCTGCCAACCGGCCCATTCCTCTATCCCTGTGGAGGGAGAGAGGGCTGGCTATCCAAACTGCCTGAGTCTTAATCTGTCCCTCTGTCTCAGCGCCACAGGAAACCACCATTTGGTAAATCATCTGGAACCACATTAAGACTGATTCACTAATTACACTCTGGGACGTCTTTCGTCAGCTCCAAAAAATGCCATTTCTCGCACAAAGGATTCAGAGATGAGGACTGAGAGTTGGACGTGGGGAAGTAGATGGGAAACAAAACACATCAAGCACATCACCACATAATTATAGGATGCTTATAATTAGGATACCTACGCTGGATCTGAAAGGGGATGCCTTTGCTTGTGCAATGATTAGATAGAAGAAGGGGAGAGCGGAAATGATTGCTGATCATATTTTAGCACATACAGGATCAACATCATCTTTCTTCTTTTATCAGCAGCTGATAATACTGTGCGTTCAACAGAACTCCCACTGGGATGGAGAGTTTGAGGCTCACAAGGTGATGTTTGTGCCGCATCGAGCTTGGAGGGCTGAGAAAAGAGAGCTCCAACAAAAAAAA
>JAVQJF010026520.1:0-10864 GCA_036023855.1 Gadopsis marmoratus | reverse complement strand
TGTCAAAATGTTCACTTGATGCCTAATATACCCCCCCCCCCCCCCCCCCCCACTACTTAGGTGTCATTGTAACAAGATAATGTTCTTCACTTCACCTGTCAGTGGTCATAATGTTATGGGTGATCGGGTGCCAACTGGAACGATGTTCATGCTTTTGCCCAAACTGGATTGCACTGACGTAGGAATGCATTACAAGTGCAATGTCTATTTTTATCCATATTTGATTTGATCCTATATTGTCTTTCATATTGTATATAGCAGGACAGGCTAGGAGCCGTCCAGACAAAGCATCTCACTGCTGCTATATCTGTGTGACGACTGCACGTGACAAAATGTCACATTTTGCTATGGATTAAACTACCCAACCATAAATAATGTTGTCCACTGGTTTTACCTCGCAACACGCAACATAAATACAGCTCGCATGAGTCGGTGTTAACAATGCAATAAGTTATGAGCACTTTTCATTTTTACATTGTCAGTTTGGCCACTTCTACTGCTGCACTAAACCACCAGCCAACATTCTAATGAGTTCCACAACCTTCTCACAGTTATTCCCAGCTGCAAAAACGCCGTTGCACTGACAGAAAAAAATAAATAAAATATGCATCTTCTGCGTGAGGAGGAGCAGGTGCAGTTCAGTTTACCCGTTTCCCTGCACCTGCTGCAGGTCCAGTTCAGTTTACCTGTTTCCCTGCACCTGCTGCAGGTCCAGTTCTGGCTAACAGCTAGCTGCAGATGGCTCAGGCAGCCAACAAGCTTCGTGTGTTTTTGGACTTTTCACCCCACCACCACCATCCCGGCTCTTCCTTCTTTCATCTACTTTTAGCTCTTTATTGGTGCACCGCCGCCATCCTCTGCTCCAGACTGCGGAGCAGGAAACCAGGACCTGCTCTCCTACATCCCTTCAAGCAAAGACGCCCCCCCGCTGCCGCTGCTGGAGTTCGCCGAAGCGACCCAGTTTATACAGTTCGAATTTAGAATGGAATATCTTCATATCCATGGCAACGTCGCACATTACTTTGAACATACAGACTATTGCATGTTCAAAACCTGTTGTGGCGGCAAGAAGAAGAAGAAGAAGAAGAAGAAGACTTCATCCATCACAAGTTCAGACAGTAAATAAGGTGTTTACTCACGTGCTGCAGGTAACCGCGGGTTTTGTACTTTACTTGAGTATCTCCGTTTCATACTACTACTACTACTACTACTACTACTTCATACGGGAAACGTTGCACTTTTTACTCCGCATCACGAGGTTCAAACAGAATCACCTGCAGCTTCTGACGAACATCAAACCCAACTTGAACGTCGCACGAAGCCTGAAGCGCATCACAACACATCTGCACGTGAAGGCTGCATCAAAAGCTCGTGGGGTTGGTTTTTTTGGGGTTTTTTTTTCCCCCAGTCAACAAACACACAGATGCGGATGTATAATATATATATATATATATATATATATACATATGTATATGCATGTGGATGATTTCATTTAAATGTTGGATCGTGACAACATTAATATATTCTTTGTATGATTCTTTCCACGGGCAGATAATGTGCTGAAAACATCCCAACTGCATGGACTACATGGGTGCACAGCCTCAGACAGGGTTTATGCACAAATCCTGAGGTTAAAATTCCAGACCGTTTTATATTTTAACACTGTAACGCCACAAGCTGGTTAGCAGCAACACGCTCACATTTACAGAATTATACCAGTACATTTATTTAGAGATTGCTATACTTTAAGTTTTGACATAATGCAGATTGAGGGAACAAAGCGCAGAACTTAACGGCTTCTCTTATTATGTGGAGTATTTTACATGCAAGCAAGGGGCAAAAATGAAAACATGTTTTGTCTTGTGTGTCATATCAAGTTTATTTAAATGACATTTAACACAGCAATCACCCCATTTTATTTTCCTTTACAAAAACTGCCGCGTTGCCAAGCGAACCATCAGCGATCTTCCTGCCAGTCCCGTGATTTGAAGTCCACTGCTTGGTGCATCTTTGTTGTAATCAGCACTCCTCGTGTGAATTCAGAGTTACCAGACACCACCGTCTGTATAAAAAGGTCAAGAGTCTTATACCAGCAGAACTGCATTGATGCAGCCATCGTTTTCTGGGTTATTTGTCACCTGGGCATATTTACCTGGGAAGTAAAAGAAATGTTTTGTTACATTATCACATACACAGAGTATATACACACACACAGTACTTACATTAAGTATGTCTGCTAGATTTCTATGGCAATATCTTGCTGTGTCTATCAAGTTGCTGTTTAACTCTTTAGACTGAAAATGGAAGTTAGATGTTCTTGAATTGTTCCCACAAGTAGGTAAGGAAGTAGGACGCGTAGCAAGCCGAGCATGTAAATACACTGACCATTTGATTTATGAGCACTCACCCCAGATAACCTTTCCTCCTTGTGTAACCAAGCCCAGCTCGCTGACATTGACCTCTACGACTGTTCCTTTTGTGATGACTCCCAGAGAAGTATAGAGGGGTGAGGAGGGGTTCTTTTTCACTCCGAGGATGGGGAGGCAGAACGTGGCCTTCAGCTCTGGGTGTGTGACATGAGCCTTCTTAAAACGCAAACCCTGAAGTAGAATAAAAAAGGAGGTCATTTAGGAAATGCACGATACAACTTTCACACTGATCCTGAATGCGACATAAAACATTTGAACTCAAACTATGCTGTAATCTCACCATGGGTCTGATGAAACGCTCATATTTTGGAGGTTTACGGGTGAAGCCATCGCCGACAAAGCAAACTTTAGTGACCATCCTCTTCCAGGCTTTCTTTTGTCTCTTTCCAGTTTTGATGACTTTAAGCACTTCGGTCTCTCCCTGGGCACGCACCTTTGGCAAGGGAACCTCCCATTTGCCCTGCAGAAAACATCACACACGTGTATTTTAGAAGCCAGTTACATTATTTCCACACATCTACATCACCACCATGCAGTGAACAAGTGGTAGACACGTTTTGCATCACTGGGGCTGCTGACAAGCAGATTGCAGCTGGCACTTACAGCCTTCTCTTTCCTCTTCTGTTTGATCATGTTGGAGAGGACCTTAGCGCGAGACTGTCCCTCTCTGTCCAACAAATAGGCTGGCACTGCTCCGTCTGGGGTCTTATCGTCGTTCTTCTGCTTGGTCTTCCTCTGTTCGTGCATTTTGATGCTGCAAAGACACAAGAATTGTTTTGCTGTTCATTGAGCGTAGTTTTCATGGTTTATTAAAACAGACGGAAGTTAAACCCAGTTCCTCTCTTGTCTGTACTCACGTCTTCTTCATCTGGATCTTCTCTGCATGTCTCTGTTTGTGGTACAGTTTGGCCTTCAAACCAATCAACTTCCTGGCTTTGTGGGACCGCTCATGGGCCTCACGACTCTCCTTCTTCCTTTTCCTTTCATGGTGGTCCAGGCGGTAGCCATGCCGCTTACGGTGCAACTCAATGTGCTCGTTCTGGGGCTACAAGAGAAAAAGCAAACAAACTATTCAATTCAACTTGGAGTCATATACATGCACAGGCTTGGTTTGGTGCAGAAACCTACACTTCCAGTTCAAAGACAAAGTACTGCACAGAATGCTACATACAGTAACGCGTGGACTCGTATGATCTTGACAGGCTATTTAATGGTGGAAGTTTGAGAAGCTGACCTCCAAGGAGTTGGGCTCTATTTGCAAATTTTACATTTAAGTTCTGGATAGAACCAATCTTATGTAAAAGGACTCCTACAGTTGCCCAATTATGTTGCATTCATTCTTAGACGCTTTCATCATTTAAACTGGCACAGTCCCATCAACTAAACATCTATTTTGAACTAGATTAGTGGATGGGTTTGTCAACTTAACAACTTAAATGAGATGTGATTTTTACAACTTATATTTGATTAATTGTCACGTAAACATGTCAAACATTCTCTGCTTCCAGATTCTCAAATGTGAGGATTTTTAATGCTTTTTTCCGGGTTTATATCGCTGTAAATTTAATACATTCGGGTTGATTGGGCAAACAAGAAATTTAAAAACGTCACTTTGGGCTCTGAGGAATAATGTATTGGCAGATTACACAAGAATGAAAATAACCGCCAGCTGCATGCGTGGATATATCCATTCCCCGTTTGGTCGCGTGGAAACATGAATGACAATAACCCCAGAACTAAATGATCGACACACCAATGTGATCTACAGTGAAACACAACAGGATGAACACTCTCGCGAATGTTACAACTTTACAGGCTTTGACGCCTTTTACTTTCAACCGCGGGTCTTGCCAGCGGAGGTGAACCGTGCCATTAATAATAACACTTTACACACGACACCAGAGCGCCGCGCCACATGTGAGCTAAAGCTAATTGTAGCATAACACGCTAACCTGCTACATCGGCCGACAGAAGCAGAACAACACAGTTAAAACCGGCCGAGCTTCTTACCATCCTGCCGGTGCGACGCGTCGAGCGCTACGGCGAACACGTCGCAGGTGACAGCAGTTGGCAAAGACGCAGGATATTCGGTGTTTTCTGCTTGAGGCCGCGGTCGTCTCGATGTTGTTTCCCCCGAAGCCGAGACTTAGAGGAAGTGCGTCACCGGAAGTACGTAACGTGCTGTCCGTTGGTTTAATGTGGACGGCTTCGCGTGGGCAACAAACGTACCGTGACACTAACTCAAATTACAGACATTTTATTATTATTACGTTAGTATTGTTTAAATAATCGACGGATACCTTTATGTGCGCATATCAAACGTGTTTTACAGTTGTTGATATTGACGGGACCGATTTTTGTCGTCGTGCCCGGAAACAGAAATCACACAGGTTTGTTCCAAGGGGATGCATTTTTGGTGGTGGACCTTACGAGAGCGTGACATTTGGCAACGGCGTTGGATTACGCTGTCTCCTAGGACATTTCGATGCTTCAGCCTGCGATAAATACACAGTTTGTCTGGTGCTAAACAGCTAAAAGTCTCCGGTTTTGTTCGTGTTGTCGCCGCAACAACTGCGCCGACGTCTCCTCCTGGCGGCGCTGTTGCCGCACAAACAGCGGCTCGGCTCGGCCTCCAAATGATTGCCAGGGAAACGCTCGGAGGCCGGGATGCGTGTTAGAGCCGCCCGGACGCTGAGCAGGATGATTTGGGTAAATATACATTTGCCAGCGGTGCGTCGCGTTGACTCCGCGTTGACTCCGTAACACGGCCGCTGTTGTGTTCGCAGGGGAGGCGTTTACCCGCCGCTGGGCTCCACTGCTGCGGACGCAGCGTGAGCTGCCCCGCGAAGAGACACTACGGCTTCCGTCCAGGTACGTTGCTGTCAGAACCAGGCCCCGTTTCTGCTGACGAACATGTGCAAATTGGTTGATTCGTCGAGCAACAGGCTGTTGTTGCAGTTGCTGGTATCCAGTAGAAAAGCCAGACATTTGGCTGGTTCAGGTTTGACAGAATGTTTCGTGGACCGTTGCCCGTTTTCGCGTCATCCTAAATCATATATCCTGTTGGCAAAACCCGCTAGTATCTGAGCTTTTGATCATATCGCATGTGCATCATCAGCAGATTGGAGGCTGCCCTGTTGTCATGAAAATTTAGCTTCTTTTTTTTCCCCCTGGGCACTTTCGAGACGCCCACTGTGAAGAACACATCACGACAGAAGAGAACATCTGCTAAGAAGATCGTGTAACACGGTTTCCGGGGGGTGTTTGAACTACACAAACAGTATTAAAACTTCACTTTGGCCTGTTGTAACTTGTGATGTGCACTAGCTGCTGTTTTTGACGTTGTGTTAGCAAAACGATTCATCCTTTTAATGAGTAAGATAATGGATACGGTCACAGCAAGTTACACACAGCATCACTGATACCGTCGTCGTTATTGTGCTTCATGTTCACCATCATAGATGATGTCAAATCATTGCGGGCCGTGGTCAACCCGGACATATCCAAGTAAGTAATTGCATTCTGCAGTCTCGGCTGTGTCACTGGCTCCGTGTTAACTCATGCACTGCATCTGCAGGATCCGAAACATTGGCATTATGGCCCACATTGACGCAGGCAAGACAACGACCACGGAAAGGATGCTTTATTACTCTGGCTATACGAGAGCGCTAGGGGGTGAGTAGGATGGTTAAAAACAAGATGTGGATGTAGTTCATTCATTATCACCCGTGGGTTAGCAGTTTGTTTCCACCTCTTAATTTATTCCTGTTACCCGGCTGCTTTCAGATGTGGACGACGGCGACACGGTCACAGATTTTATGGCTCAAGAGAGGGAGCGTGGCATCACCATACAGTCGGCAGCAGTCACGTTTGATTGGAACAGTCATAGAATAAACCTCATAGACACCCCGGGTAGAAGTGGCATTCGTGTGAGACATTGTAAGACATTCCAATGGAGATGAGAAGTAGCAGCCACTCACGCGTGACTCTGCGCGTTTGTGTGATTACAGGACATGTTGATTTCACTCTGGAGGTAGAGCGGGCGCTTCGTGTTCTCGATGGGGCCGTTGCAGTGTTTGATGCTTCTGCAGGTGTTGAGGTTAGCCCACTGCTTCTTTTCCTCATTTAAAAAAAAAAAAAGTCTTGCCGTCCACCACTGTGAACACTGAACACTGTTGCCTTGAAAACGCCAACAGGCTCAGACTCTGACCGTGTGGAGACAAGCAGAGAAGCACCACGTTCCCTGCGTTTGTTTCCTGAATAAGATGGATAAGCCTGCAGCAAAGTGAGTGACCGAACAGTTCGACCATGTACAGTTTTTATTTTTCAAAATTTTACCGGAAGCTGTTTTGTTTTTTTCCTCTCAGCCTACGTTTTTCCATTGAAAGCATAAGACGGAAGTTGAAAGCCAATCCAGTCCTCCTACAGGTAGGCAGAAACTATAAGACATTACTTTGTAATGGCTGAAATAAGCAGTGAAGTAGTGTTCAAATACAGGTAAACAAAGCTGTGGTTTGCTACACTATAAGCTCCATATGCTTAAAAAAACTTTTATTACTGAATAATTTGTAATGCCTCAATTGTAAAACAAACTATACAAGAAAATGTACCTTTAAAGCTAGTGGGAGCATGTCACCATGTCATTTAGTCATCTCACGGAGCGCCGTCCTGTTTCACAGATTCCTGTCGGCAGTGGCAAAAACTTCTCCGGTGTGGTTGACTTGTTAACCAACCGGAAGCTGACGTGGCAGCTACGATCTATGGGAGATGATGGACGAATGTTTGAAAGCAAACCTCTTAACCAGTCTGACGAGCCAGAACTCGTGCAGGAGGCCAGTGAGGCCAGGACCACTTTAATTGAGCAGGTACGCGTCACAACATTCACAGCAATGTTAAGATGTTGAAAGTTTCTGCTCCAGTTTATATTTCCGTTCTCTGTTCATCAGGTTGCTGATCTGGATGATGAGTTTGCTGAACTGCTGCTGACTGAATTTAGTGACCATTTTAATGCAGTTCCCTCCAACAAAGTAAGTGTTGCATGGTACCACAATTAAAACCTATGAAGTAGAACTGTTACACGTGGACACAGATTAAAGAGTGCTAATGTGTCCCCAGCTACAGGAGGCTGTGCGGCGGGTGACGCTGGCCCGTAAAGGTGTCCCAGTACTCTGTGGGAGCTCTTTGAGGAACAAAGGTGTTCAGCCTCTTTTAGATGCCATCACCGCCTACCTGCCTGCCCCCAATGAACGGCACCATGACCTGGTGTGAGTGAATTCTTTATCCTACCCAGACCAGAACTGTTATGACACTGATTTAAATGATGATTGTAGAATTATTGGAGTTTTTGGACCCGGTTCTACATTTCAATACTGTTTTTTATCATATTAGTTTTTGGATTATAAAATAAATATTGAAACAACCACAGCTATGGGCCTATGAGGGTGATAGTTGCTTTACTATTCTGGACAATGTAATTGTGTTTTGACTGGGCTGGGATTGAATATTGCTGCAGAAAACGTCAGGAATTGTTAAGGTTTGTTTATTTATTTTTGGGAGGAAAATTCACAGTTCAAAGAAGCAGTGAGTGGAGACTAAGGCACATGTCTGCCTGTCTCATTTGCGGTGTTTTTTCAATATTTAAATTACTGTAAATGTTTATAGGCTGAATTTGGTGTATCTTTAATACAACTTTGTTAAATATTTTTATCTTCTTCTAATCTAGACTGACTCAATTTGAGGTCTGTGGAGTGGTTTTCCTTGTCACATTGAATTGAGTTGGTCTGAAAGAGCCTGAGGAGTTGTTCAAATTGGATTTACAAATATCTTCTGTTGCAGTGCACACAAGTAGTTAAATGGATGGAAGATGGGTCAAAATGAGCAAAAATTCAAATCACGCTGGAACTGGCCCTCGACTAATACGCCACACTATTATGAAAAGGATTTTCAATGTTTGTTAATTGTTGTCAGACCATAAGCTCTGCTCATCGTTCATCACCCCGCAGGCGGTGGTACAAGGACGACCTCTGTGCTCTGGCCTTCAAGGTTCTACATGACAAGCAGCGTGGTCCTCTGGTATTTCTAAGGATTTACTCTGGTACTCTGAAACCACAGACTACGGTCCACAACATCAACAGGAACGGCGTGTGCGTAGTTTCCGTTATAACTATGCAACCCTGATCGACCGCCGACCTACCAATCATCCTTTGAATAAACATACATTTTTGCACCATCTTGTGTGTAGTGAGAGGATGAGCAGGCTGCTGGTGCCGTTTGCCGACCAGCATGTAGAAATCCCCTCGCTGACGGCGGGAAACATCGCTCTGGCTGTAGGACTGAAGCAGGTAGAGCATCGCACGTCACATTCCTCATTTGCTATTCTGACGATTTATTTATGACAAATGTGTGTTCCACTTCCACTTAAGACAGTCACAGGGGACACCATAGTTTTGTCCAAGGCTTCTGCAGCAGCTGCAGCCCGCCGAGCCCAAAGTGACGGCGGGGTAGGGAAGAAGCGTGGGGAATCTGCCAGCGTGATACTGTCAGGGGTGGAGGTCCCTGAGCCCGTCTTCTTCTGCACCATAGAGCCGCCCACCATGGCCAAACAGGCCGGTCAGTGACGGCGATTTATAGTTTTGCTACACATGGTCCAGCACACAAACGTGTATTATTTTCACACATATTGCTTTTCTTTTTGTCCCTTGAAAGATCTCGAGAATGCACTCAACTGCCTCCAGAGAGAAGACCCCAGTCTTAAAGTCAGAGTTGACCCTGACTCTGGACAGGTAACGCCATCATTAGATTAGTCAGGACTTTTAGATTTTCTAATATGCCACAGTGAGTCCAACAAAAGTCTTGTCACTCTCCACCATCAGACCATTTTGTGTGGGATGGGAGAGCTGCACATCGACATCATCCACGATCGAATCAGAAGAGAGTATGGTATTGAGACTCACCTTGGACCACTACAGGTGGCTTACAGGGAGACTATTCTCCATGAGGTCTCTACTACAGGTACACATTTCTTAATCGGTGCATTAGGTTACGGGTGGGGGAGAAATAATTCATCAATTACTTGCCCCAATTTTTGTTCCTGTATGTAGTGGCGGACTCCGGCTGCTTGAGGGCCAGGGGTGGGGGAGAAAAGGGGCACCAGCTGTATGTGGTGTGGTATATGGCACCGAGTCCAACAGTGCCCGTATGAACTTTCCTGCTTATCTTACAATGTAGATACACTGGACCGTACTGTTGGGGAGAGGCGACATGTCGTGACAGTGGAGCTGGCCGTCAGACCTGTGGACATCTTCTCCACTGGTGGTTCATGCGAATTGGCTTTCACAGAGGTTTTGCAGGGGCAGTTATCAGCAGAAATTAAACAGGCAGTGGAGAATGGAGTACACTGTTCACATCTTCAAGGTATCGTTGAATGAAACTCATGTCCTGCTCCTTTTTGCGTTGCCAGATTGTATCTTTTAAGAACTAACTGGTCCCACAAATGCAAATAGTTTTCACTGCCTGCGTCCACCTTCAGGTCCAGTGCTAGGTTATCCTTTACTGGGTGTATCTACACTGATCCAGAGTGCCGGCATGGAACCAGGAACGTCTCCTGCCATGGTGTCTGCTTGTGTGTCCCGCTGCATGCTTAAGGTAATTATCCTTATGGCTTCCTGTGTCATAACTGTAAACCTCAGGATTATCAATAGATGAGCCACAGTTCCGTTTCTGTGGACGCAGGCCCTGAAGCTAGCAGGAGGCCAGGTCCTGGAGCCGGTGATGTCACTGGAGGTGACTGTCGGGGAGGAACACCTTAGCACCGTGCTGGGAGACTTGGCCCAAAGACGAGGAACCGTCCGAGATATCCAGAGCCGTCACGAAAACAAGGTGCTGCTAGCAGCCGTGCCCCTGGCTGAGATGATGGTGAGATGACATCCAGTTCAAACACTGGTAGCACTTCACATCACAGTTCGGTAACACAATGCAATTCTCAAAGTAATAGCTTGGTATTAACAATGGGTATATATGGGCAATATTAGACTGACATTTATGTAAGTAAGTAAAACTTTGTTTATGTATATATATATATATATATAGCACTTTAACGGAGTTTCCAAAGTGCTTTACATACGATCAATACACATAATAAAAAAATATAAAATGCATAGTTTTTGAAGCACTATGCTGGTAGTAGCCTACAATATTGTGAAATCGATCCAGATATTGCACTGATAATCTGATCAGGTCACCATAGTTACCGAAATATGACAGTTACTGAAACATTTTGCCTCGTTGCAATTGCCGTTTTTAATACTTGCAAGAAGTGTTTCCCCATTATTACCCAGTTACATAAATTTCAGTCTATTCCCCAGATATACCCATTGCTATTACCGCCTTTATTAAATTACCCCATTATTACCAAGCTGTGATATAAAGTGCTACCT
>JAVQJF010026514.1:0-14219 GCA_036023855.1 Gadopsis marmoratus | reverse complement strand
CCCCCCCCCCCCCACAGGGCAGGACACGTCGACCTTCAGCCACGCTGACAGCGAACTTTGTCTCTCCGTGAACCTTTCGCCCCTCGCAGGACGCACGAAAATCATATACGACGCATCCTTGAATCGTGTAAATATGCCTGTTGCATTCGGAAGCCGTTCATTAAAACCAACAACGTGAGAAGTGGCATGACTCCGTGACCTTTGGCTGTTCGAGGCGGCCACCTATTTTTTTTTTTTTTTTTTTTTTCCCCCTTCCGGGAACCACAAACAGCCAGCGACGTGTTTTCCCAAACGGGACGCTCTTCGTCGTCCCGTTTGGGAAAACCGCTCCGACTTATCGAGCAGCTGTCTGAAGCGGCGACTCGACCTGACAGCAGCGTCCGCCTGTCGACCCGCGGAGCCGCAGCGCTTTCACGTCAAGTATTTCTTGGGAGCCCAAAATCCTTACGTTCGCGTCCTCCGCGGGGCCTCACGCGCAACGCTACAGTCCACCGAGCGCGGGACAGGCGCTCGCTGTCGTCTCACGAGGCACGCGGCAGAGGTGGCAGACAACGTCCCCGACCAGAAACCAAAATCTCCACCGGGAACTCTCGGCTGGATTCGTGTCGCAACGCACCGGGGAGAGGAGAGGAGGGGAGGAGGGGAGGAGAGGTGGGTGTCACCTTGCCGACGTCATCGGCCGTACCTGTTCAGAGGAGCGCGAGCGGCCCGGGAGGACGCGTGGAGACATTAAAGGAGAAAAAAAAACCCCACGAGCGCCTTGATGACTCGTTATCTCGTAATTATATAAAAACGTCATAATTATGAGACACTATAGTCACATTTATGTGACTGTCATATGACTTTGAGATACGAAGTTATATTTATTATGAGGGGGAAAAAAACCCTTTTCATAATAAAATACCTCTATGCCTAAATCATCTTTTGTGCTTACTATGTGATGAATGAATTATTGTATGTTTATATGTAGCTATTTTTAAGGTTGTGTATTTAAGAGCTGTTGCTAATTGGACCTGGCTCCAAAAGAACCAGGAACAAGAATAGAATAGAAAGCAAGTCCAACTGATATAAACAAGTGCATCTTGTGCGTGCGCTGCAAGGTAGAGCATATTTATGTTTTTCCTTGTTGCTTAGTACAAAATACATTGTCATCTATGAATAATTACAGTTTGTGGGAGAATAAATCTACTGAAAATTAAAGTTATTTTTACATTTCATTATTATTTGAATTGAAATGGATAAGGTCTGGGGAAATATATAATATATACATATTGTAAAGTCCCTTTTTTTTCTATTATGTCAGAATCCACAACTCAACCCCTGTGAATCAGTTCATTAAGGACAAAAATCAATTGGTTAAATTGATTGATTACATGTGATGTGTGGGGGGCAAAAGAGTGAACATGTATAGTATCTCTACAGTCAGTGGCTGAGTAAACATTATCAATACAGGTTATCAGGATAAGCTGCATTAACATCTTAACTCTCAACAATGAAACCGATCAACCCAAAACATTTATCAAAAAAGATCAAACACGGACAGTCAGTAAAAATGACTATAGAATTTAAGATGTTCAGTGTATATTGAGACAAATTATTTAATTCTTTCTGCGTTGACTCGATTCTGTGGTCAATTCTGAGGCTGTACTTTGTGCTGTTGTTTGTATTGGACTGTTATAGTTTCTTGTATCTCTATATTTCTTCCACCATAGGGCAGCAATTGATTGCTCATTGCTCATTCATTTCCATGAACCAGTCACGTCAGAGTATTTAAAAATACCCACTGGAATACTTCATAAGGAAATAATCCATTATAATCTATCAAATAAACCTACAATATTAAGATATTTAAACCATGTCTTAAAGGGAAGAAAATTGGGAAAGGAAACATACTGAAAATACAGCTTAGCCTTCATCGTGGGACGCATTGTTGCATGTGTATGTGTTTGAGGATGTGTCCCTACACGTGTGTGTGTGTGTGTGTGTGTGTGTGTGTGTCATGTATGACAAATAAAAACGACCTTCAGGGGTCCAGTTTAATCTTAATCATTTAATTGTAATCGAATTAATGTCTGCACACAATTTCATGGCAATCCATACAGTTGTTGTTGATTGATTTTATTCTTCTGATTCTAAAATACCAAGCATCTGCACATCTTTGCACAAGCACGAGCCACAGCATTCACAAGCATAACGGTGTCTGCTTTATTGCATAGTCTTTTACAGTTGAGTGATACCTTGCATTAACATCTCTCACGCTCTGTAGATGATTGTTTTCATGTGAGCCACGTCTCTATGCAGCTCCTGAACACTGTGAAGTTGGAGTGCCATTGAACGTGCTTCACTCCAGAGTGAACACACACCGACATGTCCCCGCGAGCGTCCAGCGTCTTCAGCCCAAACGTATCGTTCTTGTAAAACTTTCAAAAAGAGAGAGGAAGACGGGATGTTACAAAATAGGAGAGAGAGAGAGAGAGATGCCTACTGCTCCACAAAGGGCCTAAAGTAAAAATGAAGGTGCGTTTCCAGTTGATGTAGAAGTGATACAATTTATGACAGGTGTAGGGTTTCTCAGGGTTGCAATGAAATATACACATGCGTTTGCCACTCACCTCCTGGTTCCTCATTTCTACAATGTTTTCGTTGCTGTCATAGAATCCAAAGTGGCTGTGAAGAAAAGAGGAAACAGTCGGTCCAGGGAAAGAGGTATCAAAACCTCTGCTGCTGTTTTGACCAGAACACACATTTTGAAGGCTCTGTTAGCTACTTCACTGTCTTGCACCTGAGCATCTATCTAAGATAGGGATGAGAGGGGCATGTCCTCCTCACTTTTAAGGTTTCAGTTTGATTTAGTCATTAAAATTTCTCTAAATCTGCGAAGCTGCTAAAACCCAGAGGCGAGATATTGATAAAAAATGTTGTGTTCATCTAGGTCGCTTTAAAGTATTACCATACATTACAAGTTGTGCCTGCAGCCTGAGAGGCAGACCTGCAAGGTAGTGTAGACAGCATGTTTTTCCAGTTAAAATAGTGTAACGTGTTATTATTTATAGTCAGTATTATCCTAAAAGATGTTATTTGATGTTGTGAAAAGAGAGACAGAAGCAAATACAATATTTATCTATAATAAAGTATCAGGTCTCTATTAACTACAACTTTTAGTGGTGTTTTGAATTTCATATTTTTCATTAGACTACTATTTATTTAGAAAGCCCGACACAATAACCAAATCCATTCTGGTTTATTTGCTAGGTTGATATAAATCCTGTATAAATGCAGGATAAAACTCTCATATTTAAAGGTTTCCAGTCACAAAATGTTGATCCTGTAAATAAATCTGCTGTAGAGATTTTGTCAAATATGAGGAAGCACTGACAAGAAGGCTGTGATATCCACCGCTGATTAATTAGGCTTATTTATCTCACATTAAAATTAGAGTGTTTTAATTATAAAACTGTGACGACTGTGAAACCTGGACTGCCATGGAGTGATCACGCCATCATCTGGTCCTCCAATCAGCACGAGCTTCTTGATGCGGAGGAAGTTTTCCCTCCATGCTGAGGCGGTGAGATGGAGAAATGCATGACTTTATTTCTTTTATTTTAATTTTTAAGTATGTAGACATAATGGGCATGACAATAATTAAATCCATTACCTTTCATGTTGTTGTGATGTCTGTCACCATTAAGTATCGCCAGAAAGCTGTTGCTGTGCAGGTAGCGGGGCCTATGGTGAGGGTCTGTGCAGAAAATATATATGTTGTAGCATCTTTTTCGAGGGGAAATGTTTTGCCATGTGCACGTTCTCCTATTTGCTGCCTTTCAAATCATTGAAGACCCCGTCTGTCACTCACCGTTCCAGTAGTCGCAAATAGACACTTTCTGTCCAATCTTGTTGTAGCAAATACGAAACACTGTCTGCTTCATGCTGTCAGGAAATGCCCACCTCAGGTATTCTGTGTCTGTGGAGTATTTTGCTGATTAGGCTCTATTACAACTCAACACTGTTTGTTGATATTTTTAAAGTTCTGGTGAATTAACCAAGAGTCGTAAAGTGTCATAAGTCCCAGGAGGGCAAGGGTTATCTAGAACTTAAAATGAAGCTCCCTGACCTCCATACTGCCCAGCCAGTGGTGATGACAGTGAAATGAAGGTGTGCACGTTGTGGTCTGGAGTCATGGAGAGAAGTGCCCGACAAATGAGGCCACCTTTAGAAAAAACAAAGAGGGCAACAGAGATCTGACAAACCAACATGTGATTTGATACATTGATCCTTATTATTGTTTCATCTGTCTGTAGAGACCCATCTTGTGTTCTAAGAGTGGAGAAGATATGACTGTGGTTACCAAGTGGGTGCCTGTCACTGCATGTGTAGCATCAAATCAGACAGGCTCTAACAGGACTGTATATTGTTTCCCATTTTACCTGCCAATATATTAACATGCTCCTGTCACGCTAGCGGCTGTGAGACTGTACTTAGCTAAATGCTAACATCAGTATGCTAACATTCTCGCAATGACAATGCTAATATGTTTAACTGGTATAACATTTACTATGTTCATAAGCTTAGTTTATTATATAGCATGCTAACATTTGCTAATTAGCAAAAGACACAAGTGCAACTGAGGCTGATGGGAATGTCATTAGATCATCCATCCCCCCCATTATCTATACCCGCTTATCCTTAGAGGCTCGTGGGGGGCCTGGAGCCGATCCCAGCTGACATTGGGCGAGAGGCAGGGTACGCCCTGGCCAAGGAAATGTCATCAGTGTTGCAGGTATTTGGTCAAAAACCAAAGGTCAAACTGATTTTTTTGAACTGATGATGGTTAGATGAGAAACTAAGGGATCAAACACATGATAATTCATCCTGAGGGGTACACAGGTGTCATCTGTTGAGAAATTTCACTGAAAACCACAACCTCTGGTGGCGTTAGAGGAAAAGTCGAGGGATCATCAAAGTCATCACATGAGAACCACGAATGTCTATAATACACTTTGTGCCAATATATCCAGCTAGTCAGTTACCTGCTAGTCAGTAGGATTAATCCTCTGGGGACCATGAAAATCTACAAAATATAATGGATTTCCATCCAAGAGTTGTAGAGATATTTCAACATATACCAAAGTGGTGGGCCGAATTACATTGCCATCCATATTGCCACGTCGGTATCTTGGCTAATAAAAAATATCACTGTTGAGTTGCAATCTCCAAAATGTCATATGTTGAAAGAAGCAACCATAATGTTTTTTCAAAAAGCAGGTTATATACATTTAAAAATGTTTTCTGTTAAAAAAAAAAAAATTTGAAAAATTAAAGCTAGTACACAGGTTAAATGTTTGACAGTCCTGGTTGTAAATATGTTTTTTGTGAACTGTGAAACACTAAAGGGTAAGCAAATGGCACTTATCTCAGTATGCTAGAAATGTGGAAGTGGAAGGTCTGTGGTACATATATATGTGTGTGTGTGTGTGTGTGCATGCGTGAGTGTGTATTTATATCATTCGAAAGAGTGACCTTATGATAGGCAAATAAGACATGCCATTAACAGCCTTTTCACTACTCTGTCCTTTTGCACTGTATTCTGTATATTTCTACATTTACTCATGGTGGTTATTTAGTTAAACTGACCTTCGGGAAACAGACACTCTGTCTCCTTTCACTCTGTTGTGCTTGTAGTCGGCATGCACAAATGCCAGGGATTGGACCTCCAACCCTGCACTTGTGGACTTTCCACCCCAATTACATAATTTGAGGCAAAGGACTGCTTTTTTGCCTTGCGAGCATGCATCAAGTACAGTGCGCACAGGACTACAGCTTCATTGACGTTCTACAAGACACAAGATTATGTAATAACACAGGATCCTGTTGATATTGTACTTTAAATTCCCAGACACATTTGCAAGTAATCAACCTAAAAGCAACTGACTTTAAGTGGCAATATTCCATTTGCCTGGTTGGTAACTCAGCCTGGTCTCTTCCTACTTTAATAAATGTTTTGATCATTAGAAAAAATCATCACACATGTAAGTTTGTGAGTGGGAGAGAAGACCTTGTGAGAAGCACAGAAGATGGACACCATCAGGAGCCTTTTGCATGATGGAATCGATGGCCGTCCTGAAGCCTTGTACCTGCCTCCACAATGGCTTCAGACTGGCCAGGTTGTCATACAAGTCAATCACCATCACCTCAGTGCCTGGATGCACCTGAGAATAACAAAAAAAAAAGGAACTGAGTAGCAGAAATACAGTAATCACTGATTAAATCAACTGTCAGGAACTATCATCCTTGACTGATGTTATCAATCCAACTCAGTCACATGTGGACTCGTAAACAGATGTTCCTCCTAAACAAAACTGATGATGAGGAATAGAGAATGATGGGGGAACAGAAATCATTACTTTGAAACTGCTTTCTGATTTTCACTTCACTTGAAAGCTGACTGCTGTTAGAATAATCTGTAAAATCTGTAGATCTAAGATCCAATATAATGCTTGTAGGGTTAAGTGGGACGTTTGACTGCTTGGACAGTTCAAATGATCAATATTAAGCCTCACTGGTGAGTAAAGTATGAAAAGAATATAATACGAGTACAAAAAGAAGGTTTAGTTTCTTAAAATGCAAAAAGGTAAAGCAAAAATAGGTGGACAAAACATACATTCTTCATTGCCAAATAATAAGCATTGGGAATGTCCACTTTTGTGCTACTTTATACATGTCAGAAAAATATGGTCGTTTTTACTGTTACCTTTACTTACTTTGCACTTTCAGATTATAAAACACCATATAACCAACCAATAAATGATGAGGATTATTATAGATTAGAAAAAATTGCATTTCCTGCAGAAAATGCATGTGAATGCTGATGCTGAAAGGCTGTCGCTAAACTGGATAGCTGTGCAAGGAACCGCAGAAAATGCACAAATCTGAAATGCAGAAAATCCTGTTGAAATTTTGAATCATCCGGAAAAGTTTGAATAGAGGTTGAAAAGCTTGCGCTAAGATGAATAGCTGGCATCTGCCTCGATTGGACTTGTTGTCAATCTAAGCAGCAGTTGGCTCCTCCCCCCTCCCTCAGGGTGCCACGGTCACCATAGCGACCAGTGCCTGTGGCAGACACAGAAGCTTCTGGAAACTTCTCACCTGAGTTGCAGCTATAATAGACTTTCAGCCAAACGCGTCCTCTCAAACAAATGCCTGTAGATCCAGAACCGTGAGTCCAATCTCCACAGCAAGGAACGATAAAAGGCTAGGCTACGCCTGAGTGTCAGTTCATGTCTGTACTGTTAAAAATGTGGAAGCCGTTGCGAGTTAGAAATGTGAGGGGGAAAGAGAAAAGTGGAGATCATCGTCTTCACCTTTGAATAGGACCTTATGGGAGAACTCGGTGGCGTCACACAGCCGAAACTATATGTCCTGTGATTGAAATGGCCGGATGACATGAAACTAGACGTGTGTATCTAGAAGTGAGGCCAGAATGAAGTCTGTGGAGTGAAAATTGGCGACGACCTGAGGCGGTTTTACAGCAGCCTCACACGCTAGCGATGACATCACACTTAGCTCCACCCACCACATACACACTCATGTAAAACTCTCACAAGGGCTGAAAAACCGCATAAGACCAAGACTGTGATAAGTGAAAAACTGTTAAAGGTGTCGAAAACTGTTGAATAGCCGAACATTGTGTCAACAGTTTAAGCTTGAAATGGAGTCTGTAGCTGAAAGTATGTGGAAGCCGTAGCATTTAAAAGTCAAGCAAGTTGAAGAGGAATCTCCATTGACTTACATGTTAAAATAATGTTGAATAAAGCTGAATATTTTAAAAAGTATAAAAGGTAGAAAGTAGCTGAATAGAAGCATAAATCTGCTCTAAAAGCTGAACATTTTGATAATTTGAATGGTTTGTGTAGCTCAAAGTATGACGACGTTATAAGAGGAGGAAGATGAGGATGATTTGAAGGTCAGCCCCAGTCATTCTTAATGGAGCCAAAAATTTGCAAAATGCTTCATATTTTAAAAAGTATAAAGGGTACTAAATTTATGAATACACACCATAATGTGCTTAAAGAGCTGAACATTTTGATAGGTGAATGGTTTCTGTAGCTCAAGGCTCAAAGGCGTTTAAAGGTTAAAAGAATAATAAAGAGCTGGAGAACTGAATGCTGCTGAACAGCATTCACACTAATAATAAATAATGCTGCTGAACAGCATTCACACTGATTACTGTAGTCATCACTTTAACTCAGGCCCACCTTCACCAGCTGCAATGTTAACGTGATGCTTTCACATAATGCATCGCTAATTATAATGCAACAATTTAATATATATTATGAGTACTTTTGTTACTTTGAGTACATTTTCATGTGAATCATTTTTCACATTCACATATTTGCACACGCTCGCTATCGACATGTCCTACCTTGGTTATATAACAAGACAGCATGTTGAACTCTTTTGGTCCATCGAAAATGCCGTGCACGATGATGACGGGCTTGTACCCGTCAATGCGAACGCTTGTCAGCAGCAGCAGCAGCAGCAGCAGCAGCACCGGTGATGCTCGGATGATCTGCGGGGTCCTCATCTCACAGGTGAGACCTCTGGCCGAACAGAACGGAGAAGGGCCCCGCAGAGAGACTTTGCGTCGTTAAATAGCGCCTATGAGTAGGTATAAATGTCAATCTCTTTCAACTTTCGCTCGCAGACGACTTGGAGAGTCCTTCCTGACCCCTCCCACTTTTTAGTAATGTGCCCCTTGCCAGTTTACTTTTCTTAGGTGGTGTTTTAAGATCACATCCGTTTTCAACAGTCGGTAGACTCGAGCGCCGCCATCCCAGCCAACGCTCACCTTTTAGAACCATATCAATCTTTATTATGGCGTAAACGTAATATTTGTATTTAGTCATTTAATGTTTTATTAGAATGCTACTAATAATAATAGGTTACCACAAAAAAATATGAGCACTTATAACAGTAGACGCATTATTATTGTTGTTGTTGTTGTTTTTATTCAATGAGGTCAGAATCAGAATCCCTTTGCTTCTTTACATATGTTAATGGTGTGTGGGAAAACTGCAAATTAACCATTGCATTCTTTTTTATGATTTGTGATTTCTCAATACTTGGCAACCCTTTAAAATCATCAATATTTCTATATCGCGCTGTCGCTGTTATTTTCTTCACGGTGTTTCTGTGCAATATGTAGCCTACACGTAGAATGTTTTTTCGGAAATAACTGTCAAAGGAGCCGAGCCGGTGAGTGCTGTTATTTTTCAGATGGCCGCATGGGGAAGTCGTCGCTGCAGTTTCTGATGCAGCTTGACGTCTATTCGGCAATTGTATATGACGTATTTCCGCTTTCACCATAAGCGTCCGCTAAGCTAAGTTAGCGAAACATTTATTATTTGTATTTATGTGCTATTTTATTGGAAAAATAAAGCCATAAATATTTTTTTACATGGATGAAGGATATACGTATGCATTAAGTGTCCTTATTGGGAACTTGTGAGCTACAACTCAAGCCAACACTTCATTTGTAGCCGGAGTTAGCTGAGTTAGCTAACTCACAGCCTGCTGCCTGTACCATAGCAACAACGTTGTTGGACCATTTTGATAAGCGGTAAGTGACGTTTATGATGCTCTTTTGTCTCAAAGAAAGTGTAGTAGCGCTTTTCCTCACGGGTTTTCAATCTAAAGTAAGACTCGGACTGCAAAACAAAAAGGAGAATATTTTCAGCATCTAACAACGTGACGTTAACGTTTGACCTTTTTATAAAGTGTTAATTCAATCATGTTTTAGCATTGAGGGTATAGTTAGTGGTGTTGTTGTATTGGACTGCGCTATATTGAGAGAAGTTGTTTTATTTGAATAAATAAAAGTGGCCGCTGAGAGTCAACAAGAGCAAACTATTTATATATACACGTCAGGCTGTTGCTATGAAGTGTATGTACAGGGTTGTAGTACACGTTGTGCATGGCAGAGCAACTTGTAGTGTACTCTGTTACTTTAAATGTTGTTCAGTCACTTATGCAATGGGTTGGCTAGTCGTTTCTGTAACTACACCTATATTACGGATAACAATGTATTTGCGTTGTGACTGCTCCCTCAACAGGCAACATGGCCAATCTAGAGCAGTGGGTGAGCGACCGTCTCCATGACATCCTCGGGTTGAGTGACAGACATGTGTCTCAATTCATGATCGGCACCGCACGGAAAGCATCAAGTCCTCAAGACTTTGTGGCTCGTCTCGAGCAGACGGGCACAATTGTCATCAACCAGAGTGTGAGTGCCTTTGCACAAGAGCTCTTTGACAAGGTATATTCATCAAATTCTATCATCATTCCTTATGAAGACTTGCCATGACATATTCACATGAACTTTAAATGCCTCAAACAGTACAGTGATTTCTTGCATTTTCAGTGAGGGATGTTTGGTGGGAATGAAACCTCAAATAATCTCTTTTACCACTGTCTGTTATAGATTCCGCGCAAGCAGGTTGTTGAGAAACCATCCCGGGCGATGGAGCGGGAAGCCATTGAAATGGACAGGAAGAATCGGACATACACTTTACTGGAGGACAGTGACAGTGAAGGAGACGCTGTGAGGGAGAAGGAGAAAGGGACAAAGAAAAGCAAAGGCAAGGACAGAGAAAACAAGAGGAGGCATATCCGACAGAAGAAAGAGCACGAGTCGTCTAGTGAGGAAGAAGCACCTAAAAGGTAATTTTGTACTGATTTTATTATACTTTTCTTTCATATTGTTCCATGCAATAACATGGGTTTGTGTATATTGCTAATAGTAGAGCAGGATATGCTGTCTCATAGCATTTGCTGATAACAAATATAGCATATAGAATGAGTTTCTAATTCATTTTGAGAGTATCTCATTTGTAAATGCTGTTACAGTTTGTACCCGTTTTTTTCTGGGTGGGTGGTCTTAGTCAAACTGTTTAACATGGGTAAAATTACACACACCCTGTTCATACAGTCACACCTACATCCAGTTGCATTTCTTTTTAAAATCAGGGATAATTCAAGCCAAAGGGACCAAAAGCCTGCCAAGAAAGAAGAAGAGGAGGAAGAGGAAGAGTGGGAGAAGGAAGAGAGAGAACGACAGCAGGACATTGGCGAAAGAGATGCGTTTGCCGAGCGAGTGAAGCAGAAAGACAAAGACAAGACCCGCAACATAACAGAGAGGACTGACAAAAAGGTGGTAGACGAGGGAATTACAACCCAGCTCATGCATTTTTACAAAGATGACCCATTATGTCACACACATAAACACCTTCATCTTTTGTTGGTTTTTCTCCAGGCTTATGAGGAAGCCCAGAAGAGGCTGAAGATGGCTGACGAAGATCAGAAGAATATGGTAGGTGCTCTGAGTTTGAAGACAAGTTTCTGTTTGTGCTGAATCATCTTGTGTTAATGAACAAAATATTTTGTTACTACCACATCAGACCTCTTTAGTATCCTTCCCCTGGGCATTAGAATATGTTCTTTTCAGTTGCTAGAATTCTAGAATTCTAACTGTGTAATAAATGTTCTGATCCTTTGTCTCTCTAGGTACCAGAGTTGAGGAAGCGCTCTCGCTGGGAGTATCTAAAGAAGAGAGAGGAAGAGAAGCTGGAAGACCTGGAGGCAGAGATCATTGACGATGAGTACCTTTTCTCTACAGACGAGCTGACAGAGAGGGAGAAAAAGGACTTGGATTACAAACGCACCCTTCGCGACCTGGCTAAAGATTACAAAAAGGCCGGTGCCAAGGAACAGGAGGAGAGGAAGAACAGATACTATATGCCGGAAGAGAAGCGAAGCAAGGTAGGAACGAGGGATGTCATATATTGACACAATGTGCAGACACCTACTAAAGTGTGCATAGGTTCAGTTGTCCAACTCTTTCCCTCCCTCTCTTCGCCGACCAGGAGGTGCCCCAGAGGGACCTGGAGCTGGAGGAAACTCCCATTGAGCTGGGTGGAGAGCAAGGCCGCTGGGAGGAGGAGAGGCTGAAGACGGCCTCTCTCAGCTTCGGGGCCAAGAGGGAGCGAGAGCAAGGGATGAGGCATGAGCAGGAGAAGTACCAGCTGATACTGGAGGAGGATGAGATGATCAACTTTGTCAGCACTGCCATCACCATGAAGGGAACTCAGGCGGAAAAGGTGGGTTTCATTTGGCACTTTCTACTTCTTTATTATTATTATTATTTCTGCCTCAATTTTTATTTCACTTACCCAATTATAAAGGCAGATGAAAACACTTTGACTAGTGTTTGTCAAGTCCATTTGTTCTTCTTCCACAGTTTTCAATCTGCAGTCAAACAGTAATTATCATTCAGAGTGGAAATGGCTGAGGCCTGAGGCTACATTAGCAGCTACTAGCATAATATACTCAAGTCTCTACCAAAACAGCTGGGGGCCAAGTTGCATTGTGGGTAATGTAGGCACCATGTTTTTACAAGTAAGAAAAATGCATGGAGTGCAATGCTAAATTGGTGGAGCACTTTTTTTTTCACCAAGCCTCTCCCCATCAATGTATATCATTGCAGTAATGTGTAGGAACAAAGGTGGCACCATCAAAACAGTATTTTTGGGGCGATAAAAAACAGTACGTTTGATGTGATTGAGTTTTTGATTGAATTAACCAGAAAAAGATCACAAGTATATTCCCTGCAACAGCCAGTGTCTCCATATGTCTTGTCCTAGGATGTAGGAACGAAAACACTTAGAATAAAAAATAATGCCATTGAACTGAAGTGGCCTTTTCTTCTGACCCTATGGTGTTCAGGATCAGGAGGCCCCGGCCCTGTCCCGGGCGGAGCTGAGCAAACAGTCCATGCAGGAGGTTCGACGCAGCCTGCCCATCTTCCCCTACAGAATGGACCTGCTAGCTGCCATCCACGAGCACCAGATCCTGGTGATTGAGGGGGAGACCGGCTCTGGAAAGACCACCCAGATCCCACAGTACCTCTTGGAAGATGTGAGTACAGAATCTAATAATAGCATCAAATACTGCTATATGTTATTCTCACTTATAATAATAAACTTTATTTATATAGCACCATTCATACAGGAAATGCAGTTCAAAGTGCTTTACAATAATGAAATTAAATGCGCCAAGTGCTTTACAGAAGAGAATGCCATAAAATAAAGTGCAGTTAAGAAAGAAAAAACTTGGAACAGAATGTAAGAAATGGTGAGCATAAAATTAGCATATTTACAAGAAGTGCAGCAGTGCATGAAATTAAATCGCAAAATTTAAAATAATGTTTAAAAACAACTAAAAAGCAAATTGCAGATAGCTAATTAAAGACCAAAGTGAAAAGGCGAGTTGATAGCTTGCTCACAAAGATGTGTAGCGAGCTGGCTTCCCTGATATCTATTGGCAGTGTGTTCCAAAGCTTTGGGGCATAATTGATAAAGGCTGCATCTCCGATTTTCTTACTGCTGTTCCTGGGAACATTCAATATTCCAGCAGTAGATGATCGGTGTGTTCTTGAAGGCAAATAATTATCAAGGGAGTTGGAAATGTAGCTTGTTCCCAGCCCATTTATGGCTTTATATACAAGAAGGAGGACCTTAAAATCAATTCTAAATGTTACAGGAAGCCAGTGCAAAGCAGCTAAAACTGGACTAATGTGCTCTCTCCTCTTGGTTCTGATTAACAGCCGAGCTACAGAGTTTAGATTGAGCTGAAGTCTGTCAGTGGATTTTTTGTGAGGCCAATAAAAAGTGCATTACAATAATTGAGTCGGCTTGAAATAAAAGCATGAATCAGTTTTTCTGCGTCTGTCTGATTTAGAAATGGTCGTACTTTAGCTGTTTCTAAGGTGGAAGAATTATGTTTTCATCACCTTGTTAATATGGGACATGAAACTTAGATCTGAATCTAAGATAACACCGAGATTTAAACAGATTTAATCCAGGGAGTTAATTTCCCCAGATTATTAGACAGCATTTCTCTTTCTGCTTTAGGGCCGACAAGTAGGACTTCTGTTTTGTCCTCGTTTAATTTTAGGAAATTATTGCTAATCCAGTTATTTATTGCCAAAAGACAGGTAGTAATGAAATTTACAGCTGCAGTATCATTTGGTTCAGCTGAGATGTACCGTTGCGTGTCATCCGCGTAACTATGGAAACATACATTGTGCTCTCTGATGATGTCACCAAGTGGCAGCATGTATAGAGAGAACAATAATGGTCCAAGGCAGCTCCCTTGTGCAACCCCAA
>JAVQJF010026513.1:0-20987 GCA_036023855.1 Gadopsis marmoratus | reverse complement strand
GTGACTCAGTCACAGGTTGGAAACAAGCGAACAGAGAGGGTCAGAGGTGCTTCACCCAGGTGTGTGAAGAAGGTGTGTGTAAGGTCAAATACAAAACAACAAGGTCAAATACTACAAACATCAAAAACTCAAATACAAAACTACAAGGTCAAAAACTACAAACACAAACATCAAAAACTCAAATACAAAACTACAAGGTCAAAAACACAACATATTAAAAACATACAACAAACATCAAACTTTTGCACTTTTTTTCCACAATTAATTAAACTATCAGTTTCTGTAACATTGTGTATTTCGGCTCTTACCTTGTTTAGGTGAAGCAATTCTGGCAATTAATTTGACATTTCTGCAGTTCAGGCAGCTGTGGATGTTAATGTTTTAATATTTGTTGAAAGGCGACAGTTACCATATTTTGGCACTAGGGGGAGCTAGTAAACCATGTCTGATATTGCTGTTTTTGGTGTTTAGGAATAAGTGAGATCGGGGCAATTTAGAATGGGGCATAACATATGGACCATGATATGATACGAGGAAAGAAATGTAAAAATAAAGTAAAGGTAAAGAGAGAGAGCATATGTAAATCACTGCCATAGTCTATTTCAAAATACATGGCTTGGTAAAGGGATTGAAATTGTGAAAGTGCAGTGTCTTGCTTTTTGCTGAGGCCATTTCACCAGGTCTCTCTACTGGAAGATGTGAATGGAAAGCTACATGGAAACATTCAAATAAGAATCCAAACCACACTAACCAAGAAACACTCAAATGATGTAGGAAGAGATATTTGCATGGCAAACAAATAGGGCAGCTAAAGCTTTTTTTTTCCAAAATGCACTGCTGTAACTCTAACATGCAGGAAGCGATTACACAACATGTCTCCCAGCATAAATAAATCACGTCTTTTCCAATCTGAAACAACAGCTTGGAGGCACATCCTGTTCCTAATCGAGGTCCTACAGGAAAAAAATAATGAAGGGATTATTAACACACTCAAAATAATCTCCCATCAATTTATTTTATTCCTTCCTACTATGTGGGGAAGCTAACAATATGATTCACTCATCCAAAAGCAACCTGCAGACATGTAGACATGTTGAAATGCTGTGACTACCACTACTGTCAAACACACACGAGATGGATTTTTCTCCCTGATACTGATACACGCACACACGTGCCATAGCTTGTTTTCAAGGTAATCACCAGATACCTAATACATTTACTACTGTAGAACTTGACCAGCTTGTACAAACATGATATTTGTACAACACTGCTACCAAGGCTACCACAGCTGTATCCAAAGGCAATGAATCAATGATTTACTTTACTGACTAGTAGACACGGGTTTTATGCTGTCATTGTTTCTGGCTGTACATCCTGTCTCCCAGTGACGTCACAGATAGCTAGGCCTTGTACTCCTGTGGCCGTTAATGCAGGTGCTGCTAAAAACAACTGCTGCGTCACACATTTACCAAACTTGACGAGACCAAATATTCCAATGGACTCAACACTAAAGTTGCATACCTTGCTTTTTCCATTGCACCACGAATTAAAGAAACTGACATAAGTCAAAGTTTCTCCTTCTTCTACCAGTAGTTTTGGGATAATACAGTACGGAGACGAGGAAAGGGAGGAGGTAAATATAGCCAGTTTTTGCATACTCACTGCACTGTTGTTGTTACGCTGCCGTGAAAATAAAATGTTTTGAAGATCCTGAAGTGCAAGTTTCAGAAAGATGGTAGGAAGAGATTTCTTCGCCGACTAACAATGAAGTATATGACGCAGATTCCAACATGCACAGGTAAATGGAGGTGTGACTCTGTACTGACAAAAAACAGGGATCCAGAGGGGAGAGGAAATAAGCTTCTATTCCCTAAAGAACAGGAAGCAATTCACCTTCCCCGGGGATTTCATTAGTATTCAGGCTAGGAAGGGAAAAGCAACAGAGATCTAACGCCACCCACCTGCAGGCACCTGCAAATAATTTTTCAACAATATGCACTTGTCTTTTGACCACCAAGCACTTCTGGATGTTTAAAATGACACTTGGCTGTCTTTATAAGATCATTATAAATTACATAATGTATTGGTTTGCGAAATAAAGATAATGCCAGACATAAAAGCCATGGAATCATCATAGGAAGGAGGAGAGCTCAATGAGGGCGCCACATTTAATTGCACATACCAAAACGGCTGTGGAAACGTATTTCGTCGAATAAATGCTGTGTCATGTTTCCAAGTAATCAACTAGAGTCTCTTGTCACTGTGAACAAGAGAGGTACACAAGCCGCTCAGAAGGAAGAGAGCTGAGGTTATGACAGGAAGGAAAGAGCGAGAAACTCAGCCACAATACAGTTTCACCCCAATAACTTTCTCCTGCCTGCACTGCTCTCTGCTTCTAGCTGCCACATCATCTCTGTCTCTCTCTCTATTGTTCTCAAAAATACCCTGGATGGCAAACAGATCAGTGTGTTCATTGAGCTGCTTTGCATTTGTTTGTGATCATTTTGTGAGATAATCCTTCTGCATGTGTCATTTTTAAAAGCCAGGTGAACAACATTAAACAGTTTCTTTCCCTGTGTGTGTGTGTGTGTGTGTGTGTGTGTGTGCACGGTTCGACAGTAACCACGTGGCCACAAAAAGTTGCTTTGTGGCCACCAAATACTCCATGTCGGTGGCCCCCCTGTGGCCGCCAAGTTTCATTCCTATACTGCGAGCCTTTGCGTTAATTTGCCTTTTCTGGATTGTTTTTACACAACTTTACATTTTGGACATCAAAAGTGTACTTTGGCCACCAAATTTAGGGGCTCGGTGGCCCGTGCGGCCAGTGCTTAAAAATATTAGTGTCTATCCCTGGTGTGTGTGTGTGTGTGTGTGTGTGTGTGTGTTCCTTCCTATGTTGTAGTTTTCTCTAACTGGTAAAGCACAAATTACTGTCTGGACAGGCAGGACTGCGGCACACAAACACCAGCCTCCCTGTCTCCCAAACAAGATTCACATCACACATATGCTCCATCCCTGCAGTAAACCAGCCAGAAAGCATGCCCCGAGGCCTGGTTCTCTGTTGCCCAACAGACCTAATCCCTGGGCTTACTGCCTGTCGTCTCGCTAAAGTCCCTCTTTTGTAGTGAACACAACTGATCTGGCCAATGAAGCTCACTGGTTGTGCTCATACACACCAACATACCCTCTGTAATCCCTCTCCATTCTCTCGCTCGCACCCACTCTGGGTCTCTCACTTTCAGTAGTATAGGCATGGGTAACCACACGAATACCAGCATTTGTGTGCGCAAACAATTATGTAATGAGCCGCACATGAAAACACTGTTCTCACTGTTCACTGTTTGTAAATGATGAAAAAAGGAGTGAAAGAACAGAAAAGGAGTTCACAAAGGGGAAAGGATAGAAACGTGACGAGTGACATTTAATTCAGTGGGAATGTTACACTCCTAAAAGTATTTGGCTTCCTCCACCTGTAACCTTACAGCACAAACCACTGCAGACCATACAGGAATTTAGGATTTCTGATTTCTGAAAAGCTTAAACAGACGGCAGTGATCCTTCACTCGGTGTAGTCAGGTGATAATGGAAATCACAGATAAGGAAAGAAGAAGCTTCTCTCCGTCTGTCAGACTCAGATCTGACTGGATCTGGCCAGACTTTCTGCCTGGCCATCCCATTTCATTGTCCCTTGCACCTCTCCCTGTCACTCTCTTAACTCGGGCCTCTGGTGCTATTTGTTCTGCACATTCCTCCCACCAAAGCTACTGTGAATGCTGACGGCATAATTAAGCGCTCATTCAAGGCTTTGTTTTTCACCGACCGGGAACACAGACTCTGCGAGAACGGCGTGTGTGTGCGCGACAGAACGTGAAAGGGAGATAAGCCTATGGAGTGACAAAATGTAGCTCGGCAAGGACATAACTTGTGACCTACAGTAACCTCTAAAGGCTAATTTACATTTGAAACGGCACGTGTTTATGGCACAATTATGGGACTATTGCAAACAGGCCAAGTAAGAGAACGATTAAGCCATTTACTGTGCATGATTAAATATAGTGACGTTTTGCCGTGTTTATTTAAGCAATTGCAATTTCAATATTCCACACACGTACATACTAATTATTACTATTATAAGAACACCACTGCGTGTGTGTTTTACATGCCTATTCCCTGACTTGCATGACTCTAATATAGATCTTAATAATCTCAAATAGATTCTTTCTACCCGGGTAATTGGAGCTTTCCCTCTTTACAACTCTGTTAAATGGATCAATCGAACTGTGGAAACTGGCTATAATTGCAGACAATAGACGAGAGTAAGAGGGGAAGAGAAGAGAAAACTGCTGGACGGTCTGATGGTGTCTTCCTCCTATCCTTCTTACCCTTGTTGCTGATGTCAGAAACGTCTCCTTCCCTCCTTTTTTCCATCCTGGCGTGCATGTGTGTGTGTAATGGAGAGCTTCTGTGGAAATCAAGAGACAGAAGAAAAGTGGGACATCACGCAAAAACTGGCCGATGGTGACAGCAACGAAAGGATGTGCCATAAAGAATAAAATTGGAGAGGGATGGTGGGATGATGGAGAGTGAGAAGGGATTTAAGTTAAATAAAGTAATAGCTTACAGAAAAGGGAGAAGGAGGGTGGGCGGACATGTGCTACAAATTACTGTAATATGCAATAAATACGCCGTGTCACTATTGCTCAGGCTGGCTGACAACCACGTTGAATCTTTTGCTTCTTTCTTACGTCAACCCACGCACGCACCTGCATGTAGGCAGCCCCCACTCATTCACACAATATACAAGAAGAAGTACCAGAGTATTATGAGAACGCAGACTTTATCTCTTCCCATAAAACCCTTTTCTCAAAACATTACCTTGACCTTTTCCCACTGAAGGAACTTCTACCATAATCGCAGTTGATTTTCTAACAATAAAGTCTCTCACAGCCCACCTCTTCTATAATGTCTTGAAACTACCCCCCCACACACAAGGAGGCATTAGTTAAAAAATAGACAAGTTTCATCAGTAAGTCTCACTTCCCATGGCCTTGAGGAAGTTGACTCTTGGATGTTTATCTTACATAAGAGCATAGAAGAAAATGCAAAGTCTGCAGATCTTAAAATACTGGTTTGTTACAGTTGAACAGAAACGCAATAAACACGCTCCAGCATGGAACATTTGCTCTGTCAAGTCGAACCAAGGTTTCTATCACTTGTCACAAGATCGGTAATTAATTCAACGTTTCAAAAGCATTTCTCTTAAGTTGACTTTGCTTGTGTTGAGCAAGGTCAGGAAATGTTCCATATGTGCTATCTTCCTCTAGCTAGCACGTGTGTTCCCACCAAATTTTTTCCTATAGCCTCTCTACATAAGCGTTGATGTGCAAAGCAAAGCGAATATGTTCCCCAATTTATTTTGTCTGCCATTTTATTTTTATACTCTGTGTCATGGAACCATGCCAAAAATACTTTTTGCCACACAAATGTTTGTGAAACTATGAGTGAAATGAAAAAAGAAAAGAAATACGGCTATGAACATTAAAGTGAAAAGTGAAAAACTACCTTACTTAGTGTACTTAAAGGCTAGGAGGCCCGTTATTTCAAATGGAACAATTGCAAACCTTTTAGAGGCTACTAAGAGACAATACATATTCACAAAAGCAAGAGACTGGACAGGAAAGTAAGCTAGCTAACTGTCATAACATTTTTCCTATTTCAAATATATAATGTGTAAAATATTTGTAACTGTAATGACAAATGAGTGTACCTGTTTATAATTTTCCTTGAAGGAACTTACAATTAACTTGTGCTAGTTAAAGATCGCTTCTCTGGTCTGGTTTGTTTTGACAACTGTGTCAGAAAGTTAATAGAAAACTAGTATGGGGCCTAAATAAAACTAGAAAAAAACCTTAGACTGCTTGTAGCTACGGTGTCACCTTGTTCAGCCCAGCATTAGTGAAGTCTCTTAACGTTACATGCACTGGATTATGAAAACAGCCTGCATTGGAGCTAAAATCTCTGGGGGGGAAGCAGGACATTGGTCATGAGATTCATACATATTGTATCTAAATAAGTTTAATTTATTTGAGCTAAATTAAATTATATATCTATAAATGATGTCTCTCTGATATTTCTCACCTGTGCATGTTTCAGATTTCTAATGTACCATGATAACACTGTGATGTAGGCTAGTGAGCAGATTTCTATGTGGGGAGAGGCGTATCGACAAGGTCACTGCAGGTTTTCCTAATCAGACTGGCTGCTGCCGCCTGTGAATGAGTGTGTGCAATGTGTGTATTTACTGTAATGTGTGTTTATGCAGGTGTGTGTGACAGATTGGACGCTTCACATCCTGGTGAAGCAGATGACCTATGACACCTGTTGTTTTGGTTTTTGACAAAATGACTCATTACTGAAATAGTACAAAGAACTGACAACACAGGCATAACTTTCCTACAGTGATTCCAGGTAGAGATGTTGTACTGTACATCAGCTCAGCGACCTTGGTCATCACTGTTAAGTTAAGGATTGATTTCCGAACTGAGCGTGTATGTTGCAGCATGTGCTCTAGGCTGAAAGGCACATGACAGGAGGAGCACTGAAAGGTAAAGAAAGAATATATATCTATCTTGCATGTTCACATTTTATGCATTTCTTGTCATTAACCTTCTCTTATGGCATTTTTTTGGGGGGACAGGGATGTGAAAACTGAGTGAATAGATACGGTGTGCTTAAATACTATTGTGCGGAAATGGGATGTGTTCAAGCTGTGGTCATTGTACCCGAGCCTAGTTATAAATCTTAATTTTGTGAATCCAGTATTAGTTACTGTACTATTTTATGTAAATCTTTACAAATTAATTAGTACAGTAACTAATACCTTTGGCCTAACTCTGGTTTATGTAATCTTGTTTAATGATTAATGACGACTATCATTGAATTTGATGTCAAATATAGTTTCACAATAGCCTTCAGTAAAAAGTTTAAATGCAATCAGCTGTTTCTAACATTTAATGGAAGTGTGTTTAGCTCACTTCATAGCTGCGCATCTACATGCAAAGTGAAGGCAGAAGGCAGAAGATTAACCAAATATTCAGTGATTGAGGAAATCGACAGCAGAGAGTTCTCAAACTAAATGCACCTCTGTAGGCCTTGGATCGAAGCCAACCAGGACTGCATCTATTCCACATCATTTCCATGAATCCATCGTTTGTTTCTAAACGATGTTGAGTTGACTGGTGCGAACACCTCTACGGGGAACGCAGAGAAGACTCGGCCATTTACAGCCAAGGTTGCATCTGTTGTGCAGTCAGAGGCTAAAAAGTTCCATTTTAGCTCAATCAATGCAAAAAAAGTTGTTTTCTCGATTTCTTTTCCTCTAAGCACCAAAATGCATTTAACTGGCTGAGTGTAATGGAAAACCAAATGCTATTTTGCTAATTCCCGTTCACCAAACTAAAGAACAAAGTGATGGCAACCCTGTCCTAAAAAACATACATAGTTCCAGCTGACCTCAAAAACTGCGACCAATCCTCAGCCTGACAGTGAGGACTGTCTGTCTTCATTCTATTTAACATGAAAACACCTCGTTGAGACCTTTAGGAATATGCCTGCTGACATTTGCTGCTGGTGCCTTAACAAAACACATCACAATGTTTAAACAGAAGCTGCTGGAATAACACAACAGCTCAGAGGATGAGCTGCAAATTTCCCACAGGATGGGCACGGTCTCGTCATTATCTACTTGAATGAGCGGAGAGTGCAGACGTACGGTATGATGACGGCCACTGTCTCTATTTCCGTTTGGGCTACTGAATTCAAAACAGGAAGCACCAAAGCCAGTTCTTACCTCTGCAGTTTATTGGGCATAGAATACTACCTCTGTTCACTCACACTAACTAGATCTGCAAAGAGCTCTGAAAGATACTGTGTATTGTTTTTGTAATTCCCACTCTCCAGCCTGTAAATGTCATGGCCTCTACTGCTCAGTTGGGTTAATGATTCACCATCATCTGCCTGCTAAGTTAATCCTCCAAACCTTGACAAACAAACACTGAAGTTGAGAAGTAAGTAGATTTAAACGTTCATTAAACCTCTAAGAGGAAATCTGACTAGAAACAAAGGTGAACATGATCATGCATTCTATCTGTGAAGCACCTGAACCCAGAGAAAGTACAAAGCATGTTCAAATAGCATTACAGGTCTAGAAACAACATTACGAGACATTATTCCAGACTTATTTCCCTGTTCCAATCAAAATTCACAGCCCAACCTCACTCTAAAGAGACAAGTGCATCTAGAAAACCAGGTCAACTGCCCTCGAAAGGACAATAATGCAAATGCACAGACCTATTCTGCCACTCTATCCTGAAGCTCTCACTGTTTAACTAGAATTCTGACTCAGTGTCCAATCATTTCTCCTGTTAATCAGTAGAACATTTAAAATGTTCCAATTTAATGTGATGCCTTAGATGAGCTCAGCTGCTCGACACAGAGACAGCTGAGCTCATCAGGTTGAATCTCAGCCCACTAATGTGCCGCTACAGCACTTTGAAACAACTCTTACCAGTGTGATGAAATTGTAAAATGTACTGTGTCTTTTCTACAACCTGTGTAAACAGTGCTTGAGTTATTACTATGTTGGTGGTTTCTGTGTAATGTAATTACCTTTGTGGGATTAATAAAGTACTACTTCCACTGTGACCCTGGTGGTGTGAGCTGTCAATAACTCTGACTATAACTGGATAAATGTGACCGGGGTCAAAGTGGTGTAAGGCTTCCTTACGGGAAGCACACTGGTTAAAGGTTAAACCACCTTCAGACTATTACTGATAGCCAACAGCCACTGTGTGTGATTATGTTTGCATGCGTTTGCCCCCATGCATACACACACACACACACACACACATGTGCTTGACTTAGATGCTCACATTTCATTCCCACTTGTTTTAAGGATAACCTCCTCAACAGGTCAAGCGCAGAAAAATCCCATTGCAACATCAGCAGCTCTGCTTTAAAGCCTCAGTTATTGGCAACTCTGGGGAAATGACTCTCTTATACAGCGGAACATTCCCTTTGAACAATACTGAGTGTGAACACAATAATGATTTATCTGTGCATTCAGTGACGATCCACTTCTCTCATTAGATATTTACTCCATCATAGTTATTTATATTATTATTAAAGTGCAGGAAGCGGTATAAGTCTTCCTGTCCGTGATGACACGGGTGGCTGTAATGCAAGTGTGTTGAAACAGCTGCTACTCACCATGGCCTCAAAAACAAGTTCCTGTTATCATTGTCACCGGTGCACTACACTAATGTGTATCATTGCACTATTCCTCAAAGGGCTATCTAGCTCATTATGGAAAGCACAGTGTGTGAGCTGGCCATTGGTACACAACTAATTATGTATTGCCGGCAGCTTTTCTCAGCACCCCACTATCCCCACGGGAGACGTGTGTTAAGAGGAAAGCTTTGAGATATTAAAATCTCTTTAAGAAAGACACAGAGGAATTGAACAACAAAGGGTGTAATGGGCATGAAGGGTATGGTGCATGGAGTTCAATTCAAAATACCAGAGTGAGGTTCACAGCTTTACACATCAATCAAAAGCCAACAAATAAAGCGCCAAACCCTGATTAATGTAAGGGATGCTATATGTTGTACCTCAGTGTGGATGGGAATAGAAAGAGAATAGAAATATACGTATCTTCACTAAAGCGATGAGTTAAGCATTCACACAGCAGACTAATTTGACTGTAAAAGCAGTCTAAGCAAAGAGGGGAAAGATGGAGATGATGAGAGCCTAGTTTTTTATTTCTAGTTTTGTAATGTGATTTTTTTTTTGATGATATACTGCGTTTGCTCCTCCAGTATTGACTGGAGGCTTCCATGTAATGTCTCTGAAACTGATGTAAATTCAATGTTAGTTTTTGTGAAATTCACGGCAACAGTTGCTCCTGGCTGTATGTAATATGCATGAGGTTTCACGAGTTCAGCCGAGATAATCCTGTTTTTAACAGTCGTGAGGAAAAGACAAGAGAGCTCAGTGAGAGGCAGCATCAGATCAAAAGACTGGCTATATAAAGAGTAAAAAGGATGACTGATGCTAATTATGTGTTTCAAAGAAATGAGCATCTAACAAATCGACCAACACTCCAGGCATCAGCATTATTCACAAAAAGAAAGAAGGGAAGAATCAGGCTAAAACAGAAGAATGAAAAGAGAGGGATGAGAGGGACAGACAGAGAGGAATGGAGGAACCGATAGGAGCAGCAAGTGAATGGAATTATCTGGGACCAAACACAGTCACATGCAAGTCTGCAGATGCGCATGTTTTTAAACTGGTGCCATCTAAGGTCACCAGCATGGGCAGTACGAGAGGCCATGAGTTGTCTTAATCATTTACGCAACATCCAATCAATTGCACATCAAACACACTCCCATCTATACACACATTTCTACCGCAACAGTTGCATCAGTAAATCATTAGATGTTGATATGATATTCTTTAAAGTCATCTGAATGAACCCAGTTATTGATCCTCCTTATCTTGTGCTGCTTTTAAATAGCAGCCCTGTGTCCTGGAGGCTGCTTGCTGATTGACTTGTTGACAATTTCAGAAAAAACCTGAACCCCCTTGAAATGAGAAAAACAGGGAAGATGAGAAGCAACTTACATTGAAAGTGACTTTTGTGTGCTTTCACGTTTGTCATCCCTTAAGCCTTAGGTGTATTGTTAAAATACAGTTAGAATTGGATTCATTGTCATGTTTCACGTTTATTAATGAGCTCAAGCAGATGTGGTAAGGCTGGTGCTGTTTCATCACCGATGAAATGCAGAGGTCAGAGGGCAAGACATGGTGCAGGCGAGGTTCAAAGATCATGACCTCGGAACCTGTCCATACAACACAAGACTAACATGCCACAGTCACATGTGAGTGTCTTAAGGGGTGTTATATAGTTGCTTGGCTGATTTGTTCAGACTTGAAAAGCCTGTGCAAGCAAACGGGAAAATTGTGAAAACAGAGTTAAAATCCAGTGCAAATTTTTTGTGTTTTGGATTGAATTGGTGGAATTACTTTCATGTTAGCGAAGATAATTAGAAACCGAATGTGAGAGCGGGTGGGTTGTTGCCGACTAAATAAATAGTAGAAGAGCGAGGCTAATGTAGCATTTTAATCAAAACACACAGGCTGTTGTTTCCGAGTTAATTAGAGCACCTAGTTGCAGGGAGGCACTGTACCCTCCAGGGAGATCAGTTCAACAGTAGGTCAAGATAGCAGTTCAGTGTGCCACTAAGCAAAGTCTTTTATTCCAACAAAGTCTAGCTTGTGCATGTGTGTGTGTGTGTGTGTGTGTTCTATTCTCACTGAACTGACCCACTTTCTAAGACAGGGACAGACCACAGGAGGGTGGAGGGTTTGAAAACGGAGAGCCTGAGATGTATTTTGTGTACTTAAATGGGACAGAAAGGTAGACCTTTGTGGCACTTCCTCCTGTGGGGACTAGAGGAGAGCCTGGCACAGCTCTGTGGGGCTACAGTGAGCCTTTGTGGGTCTGCATAGTCACAATTATCAGTTACAGCAGAAGGTGTTAACAAATTCCTATCATCTAACTGTAACTGATAGCTCACATTGTTGCCTGTTTATGCAGATGCCTTTTCATAGGTTGCAGATTGTAAAGTGGTGCAGGTTCATATTAACAGCCCTATTCTGCCACATTTAGTTCTTATTTCTATGTGCTATGGCTCTCTGATTGAATTGGATGCTTCGGCGGCATAATAAGTAAGTGTGTTAGGACTGTATGATGACTTTAAAACGTGCACATGTGAATTCAAAGCGCAATTGCTTGCAAGAATGCAACGCCTGTGCCTCAGTCATTGTCTATGCACCAGTACGTGCAGCTGACAAATTAAAGGGTTAGTTCTTCAATTCTTCAAAGGGTTCTGCATGTTTATAAGATAATAGATTAGATAAGAGATAACAAAAGCTTTATCGTCGTGCATCTGTATACAGATGTACAAGTACAAGGTATAAACGAGATACAAAACAAGGCACAGACATGTAATATGCAGGACAACTATACAAGACTGTGCTGTAAAAAAAAATTGAAAAGTATGAATAAAATTATTGATTGAACCGTAATGAGGCACACAAATAACATATTTTGATTTCTGCACTGGGTGCCATTCTCCTGTAAGAGACAGGATGAAAAGAATCTGAGCACAGATCATATCTGTGTTAACAAAACATTACTGGCTGGATTCTTAGAAAATAACCAAGGTTCTCTGGAGCCTGGTGCCCCTAACACATAACTAGTGCGACGTTTCAGGCCTCACAGGCCACAACTTGGATTCCACTAAACTAAAAAAACATGACATTCGCTTCACCTTGGAGCTGGCCCCATCGAAAACCCACTGACTCTGTTTGGTCAATGTCATTAGTCTGTCATGAGAAGGTTAATTTAATGAGTTTCACAGTTTATCAGTACCTTATCAGAGGACTATGTAACGACACTCTCACGTGGCACTGTTCTCGTTTTACAGTGCCCCGGGGTGTAGGGGTAGAGAGGCACGTACAGTCTTCATGCTCTAACTTCAGAAAGTGTATTAATTATACTGCAAAATGAAATCCTTTCCACTACATTAAATTAATGTGGTGTCACGTTTCACCAAGTAATAAATCAGTAAATAACTGGACAGGCCACCGCTGGCATTAAAGTATGTCCTTTAAAGGTTAATCAACATGCTTTTCAGCATTGCAGTGTTACTCTAAATTCTTCACGAGACTTAAACCACCTGCTTGCCTCAACTCCATCCACACAGCCGTACCAGCCACGTGTTACTGCTGGGCCCAGATGCCTGAAATATTCAGTGTCCTTGTCAGAACGCATTTATGCAACCTCACTGAACAAATCTCTATAGAATGAAAGAATAAAGGGGGCGCCAGAGTTTACAAGATGACTCAGCAAAATGAATGCTGTGTCCTTTGTGGCGGAATTAGACGAAGGCAACGCACACACCCTCGGTTTTCTGTAGCTGATTTAACAGATTCTCATTAAAGATGTTCACCTTCCATATGATAGCTCTTCTGATTTACTGTCACATGTGTATGACAACACAGTGCCATATTGACTATTGCGGAGTAGAAATGCAGAACATTACGCTCTGGTGTGCGAGCCATGTGTACTGATGCAGAAGAGAAGCTGGGAATCACATTTGGAGTTGAGAGGATGACAACCTACAGTAAATGCATGTTTCAGTGCATGTCATGGTTCACGAAAGTGGAAATAGAAAGTGATATGAAAAATTCCGCTTTCACAGTGAGAAGAGGCTTTTTTTTTGGCAGCACTGGTGCAGCAGCTGTATGTGTGCATTTTAGGACAGATGGGGATTTTTAATGTACTCAGGCCAGGGGTTTTAGCTGAATGCCTAATAGTTTTTGCCACACAACGTTTGTAGTAATCCAGAGTGCCATTCAGACATATTCATTACATTTCCTGGTTGATGTTACAGTTGTGGTATTTCTAGATTGCAGTATATTTAGACGTGTTCATAGTATTTTGTCCCCTAATATAAAAGGGAAAGAAACAGAATACCACAAAGTACCACGTCAGAAATGACCACAAAGTTGAACTGACACCCCTCTGCCACTGCCTCAACAGAAATTGAACACTGCAAACCTCACAAAGGTAGTGCAGAGCTATTATGTCCATGTTCGGTATCTGCCTGTAAAATTAATCCTACTAAAGGTATATGGCGATAGCACCAATTTTTCATTTGTCAATTTCTTCCGTTTTTTTGTCCCATGTTTTGGGCCCGATACAATTCCTAAAAACACCTCCGTAAGAAACTAATAAGTCAGGCTGCATCGGTTGGCTGCACTCCATCAGCTGTAGTCACCACTTTACTGTCTGAGGCTCCAGACACAGTGCTGAGGAGATGGGCTGACTGCTTGCCAGCATTTCAGACAGTCAGTATAACGCTGAAGTCAGACAGCCCAAAGGAGCTTTGGCAAAGACAAAACTTACAATGATTAGTGAAAGACCCCTTAAGGTGAATGAATGAAGCTGTGCTGATTTGGGGTTTGCACTCTGTAATACATGGATTAAAGCCATTAGTATAACTACAGGTTTTCATACATACATGGAAGTTGCATAGTGATGTATCAGTGATGGCATGCACCGTACTGTATCGTACTTCAATTTGTTTTGTTGAAAACATCCTTGGTGATATGACCTTAAAACTGATTGCTTTCCTGGCCCGTCTGCATGGAGGTTCCTGCTCTACAGTCCAGGCACACATAGACACAGCTACAAAAAAAAGGAATAGAGGTGAAATGTGATGCAGGTGACCATCCTTGGAAACCAGCCATTCATTTCCTTGCCAATGAGCCTTCAATAACGTTTTTCACCTTGTCAGGAATGTCACCCCCGCATGGATGGAAGCACAGCATGTCGTGGTAATAACACCAGCACAAGAGCTGTTATAAAGAGATTACTTTGTGTTGATAAACCTAATCTGTGTGGACTGGACTCCTGGCTTATGTCGTTATCATAGTGGTTTTCAACACAATGGTCAGTGTGATTTTAAGGCTGTGGCCAAATGCTGCTGCTGCTGCTGCTGCTGCTGCTGTCACGAGTCACATTTGGTGCCAGACTTTCCCAAACAACTTCACATGCAGACAACTACAGACATGCACACGCACACTCCGCATGCAGATACAAAGGCTGGCTGACACACTAGTATTGGAAGCAGTTCTATTCCTATAATCTAGTTACTGACGTAGTGAGGTAGTACTAAGCTCTCTTCAGTCAGGG
Organism: Gadopsis marmoratus; assembly: GCA_036023855.1. Taxonomy (NCBI): domain Eukaryota; kingdom Metazoa; phylum Chordata; class Actinopteri; order Centrarchiformes; family Percichthyidae; genus Gadopsis; species Gadopsis marmoratus. The sequence continues at coordinate 6,166 of JAVQJF010026513.1, read as the reverse complement.
CAGGTGAATGGGCTCTCTTCTTCCTAGGTGACGCCTGTGTAGTAGTGGAAAGGGTTGAGCCTGGATGTTCCTTCTTAACGGACATCAAATGATTATGGAATGGTGCTTGTCCCGGTGTGCTGCCATGACTCACAGACACAGACAACATTACAAATGGCAATTCAACTTGGCACAGGGGCAAGATAAATTCAGTGGCTAATGCATTCTAAAGACAGAAGACACAACGTGTAATTGAGATATTGTATGTCCTTCTTTCCTTCTTCAATTGATCTGAACACATGTGAATCCCCAAAGTTGGAGTCTTAGGGTTTTAACCAAACTATTCTCTACTTTGCAACATGCACTTTTATTGTTAATATGTCTTATTGATGCATTTTACTGCCATTAGACTCCTTGTTTAAGGCCATATTTTAATGCATCTCTGTGGCAAACTTTTCTACTTCAAAAGTTCTATAAAACCTTTTTCCACTACTGGTTTGAAGGGAAAGACCCCAGTGGCAATCACCATGAGGCAAACGATTAACAATATACAGAAACATTTATATTTTCACCGATTTTTATATAAGATATCTGGATCATAAAGAAAATGAATTGTTTATACCATCTGATGATACAGTATACGGTGATGGAATGTAACATTTACCCTACTTCACTATTTAATCATTTGACAGCTATTTGTTTGACTAGTTAACTAAATTTTACTCACAAAACCACTGCTGAGCTCATAACATGTGATGCATTGTTATAGTTTAAATTTCCCCATAACACTGTACAAAGACGTTAAAATCAGCTCCTTCTTTACCAACATTAAAATGCTGATTACACACGCAGGACTTTCAGGGAAGTACTTTTACAGTGCTGCGTGGCTACTGCTAACTGTGTTCACCGTGGACTGTATCTCTACATTAGATGGGTTGCTAAACTCTAACCCTTGGGCCTGGCTGTTTTTGGATGCACACGCGTCCCCCGGGCTCCATCGGTCCCCGCAGGGCGCTGTGGGACCGCCCACCTCCGATTGCGTCACGAGCCGCGCGGCCGTGGGCTGTTTTGCCGGGCGCGCGCGCTCCTCCGTCACCGACCGGCCATTCTCCTCAGAGCCGCTGGAGAGCTGACGGAGGGCGGACGCGCTTCCACCACAGACCGACGACCCAACGAGCCGCAGCCTGTTCGTCTTCTGACCCGAACCAACCGACTCTGAATTCGCGTTAAATATGTCTAATATTTTTTGCTGTCAAACGCCTCAGGTAAGATTATTATTATTTTTTTTAAATTCCGTCTTTACTGAATTCACACAGGAAATCACGCGGGTTTTTTTTTTTTTTTTTTTTTTTGCTGTTAAAACGTGGCTTTTCAGTTAAATATGTCGTTTTTTGTTTTTTTTTTACAGCGGATACTAATGTCACCGTGGCATTTATTTATTTATTTGTTTTGATTTTTTTACCTACTGTTAGATATCGACTTCGCGCTGAGAACGGATGAAGCCGGTCTGCCTCTCGCGGCAACGTGACGCCAGACCGCCGCTTTCCGCGCGCAGCTAGTGCTAACTCATGACGCGGAGGGTTTAGCTTCCGTGTGCCGGCTAACGGAACCGTGTTGCGCCGTTTCTCGCGCCGAAGCGCGGACACGGGCGGGCGGGCGACCGCGTGTGCTCGCGGTGGGCCCCCATTTTTAAGCACTACATGGAGCCGGTGTTGGTTGTCCCGTGGCGCCACCGTCGTAGCTAGGCAGCGAGTTGCCTAGCTGGAAGGCTACCATGCGCTAGCTTCACAGCGCGCCAGACCTCTCCATCTCTCCGCGGGCTCATGGCTGCTCCTGGGCTCCAGCAGTGCGCCCACCCGCCTGCCTGCCTGCCTGCCTCGCTGTCGGCGTTTGTAATCCGTGTGAAAGTCGAGCTCATCGGATTCTGGGGGGTGGTGGCGGCGGGCTCGTCGTCCGCGACCCAGTTTCTGGTGGCCGGATGTGTGTGCCAGACTTCTGGCACATCGCCAGACAGACACCACGGCCCGGGTACGTTACTCTACCCGGAGGAGGCGGCAGGCGGATGAACGGCGTTGCTTTACAGCGAATAGACAAACACGAGATGCTGGGTGGCCGATCGTAAGCGTTGCCAACCCTGGGGGGGGGGGTTGGCAGCGTAGCATGCGTGTACACCCTGTCCTTCACCCACCCTCCATTTAGTGACACTGTGCCAGATTCCTCGAAGCCCATCTAACGTCCTCATTTTCATTGAGTGTGTCGTCGCATTTCAGGTGCCTGCAGCAGAGCAGTTATGCTACTGCTTTGGTCGAGGGTGTGGACTTTTGCTTTTTTTTTTTTATAAATTGTGCAACGTTTGTTGTCGCATCCATATTAGAGCTCCTTGTTCAAGATGGGTTAAATCCAAGTGGTACATTTCCACACGGGAAATCTCCAGCGATACCCCCTCTTCGCCACTGGAGGGGTGTCTAACAAGCATTGATTGTTCAGCGTCAGACCTGCACTTTTGTGCCTGACTAATCGGATGGAAACATGGGGAGAGAAAATACATTCAGAGCCACCCTCTGTGACAAAGTTGTGAACAATCTCACTCTTTCTCCTTTGTGCCCTTTGCTTTGTTCTCTCCACTTTTGTTCCCTGGTTTTCACGTGTATGCCCATATATCCACATTTACCGCTCGCAAAGTCGCCCTGGCTTTCTGTCTGTGCATAATTTCCCATATGCACAGCCACTGACCTGATCCTATCAGTCATTTCCCCACTCTACTTTTTGGCCTTGAATCTTGTGTGCTCAGTGACCAGAAGAGCGACCATTTCTCTAGAAGACAACAATTTAATACGTAGCCAGTTGTACAGCGGTTTCCATGGCGGACAACATTCCTGAATTGCCATTTGCTGGCCCTCAGAGTAACACGGGTAATGCTGTGTAATATTGTCTTATCGGTTTACAAAAGATTATTGTTTACTCACAGCTGTGATTAAGGCGGCAACTCTGTATTAAGAATTATCTAGAGAGCTGAGGGCGTGGCTTGCCTCGTGAGTGTTGGTGAAGAAATGAGGAGCCCATGGCAACGGCCACAAGGCAATGTGGAGGAGTTGAGCCTTTGAGCCTTCACGAGGGGTCTTCTGCCAGATGTTGCATAACGACTCGAAACTGGGTCAGTGTTTCCTCCATCCACGTGCAGACGAGATGAATTATAGCTTTCTCGCGCCAGCTTTGCTGTAAATGCCGCTCGGTGCAATAAAAAAAAAGACCATTCTAGCATGTGCCATCATGCTTGGCACATTTACCCGTTAAGAATATCTGGCACATTTCCCAGCAGTATTATCCTGGTGGTAAGTCGAGTCAAACCCAAAAGAGTAGTGGTTTGCAAGTGGTTTGTGCTTGTATACCTTTTTCCTCCGGTCAGTTGGATGGTTTGACTGGAGAAGACGGTTATTATTTCAGCAGCATACTGTTTGTCTGCGCTAATGTCAGTATGGCTGCTTTTTACGTTGTCTTGCATCCTAGCGGAAAACTAGCCTCGAGACCTGAAACTTTGTTTTTAGTCTTTGTTTTATATTTTTGCTGAGCCTGAGGAGATTGTATAATGCCTCCTAGAGTCGCATGTTTCTTTAAGGAGTAGAGGCCTGCTTTTATCTGACAAAGCTTTTAGGCTTCATCATTGACTATTAATAATGTAATTTCTGCACACAAGGATTTTACAATGAGTCACATGCTGCTACTGAAATGGGCCACTGACAGGAGCTGGAGTCACAAGTACATTACATGCGGTTGAGTAAATCACAGCTTTTTCAAATGAGTTGGAATTGCATTCGAGTTGGATGCAGAACCCTCGCACAAAGCTGGGCTACCGAGGAAAGCCTTGTCACATGGAGTGTGGATACAATTTCAGACTACAGGGCAGCTGCTGCTGTCTGTCCTGTCCCCATATGGGATGGTGATAAAACGGTTGGAATTGCATTGTAATTTATTTACTGAGCTTTGAGCTGCAGATGGTGAGGTGGTTAGGCATGGAATTATGTCAGGTGATAGTTTTGTTGTGAACATCTCATTGGTACAAGTGAGATCTGTGTATTTTTGTTTGGCTCAGTATGAGCTTACTGAAGCTTGATGGCTAGTGAAATACAAACTCCTTTCTTAATAGCAGAATAAAATATCTTGATGAGAAATGGGGTGATCTCTATTGGGTGTGACATGGAAGTGTGGGTGGGTGGGACTTGTGGGGTTACATGGTATATGGAAAACCCACAGACAACAGAATTCGTAGTGCAGCCATGTAGATATAAAAGAAATAAACGGACCGTCACTGTATCTCACCAGTTGAGTGGCTGTGGAAACACTGTCACGAGTTGGGTCTCTTATAGGTCAGTGCTTGAATGAAAGGGTTCCTATAGGGAGGAGCCAGCCTAAGGGGCTTGTCGCATAAAAGCTGGAGTGGCCTTTCTTCAGACAGTCGAGACAGAGCTGAAGGCAAGAAATGGGTGGAACGTAACAGCAGGTGTGGAGATTTAAAGTGTTATACGGAGGGTGGGCTTAGCTACAAACGCTGTACATTGTTTTGTTTTTGTTTACAGCATTTTGAGATGAAATGCTGAATTTGAGTTTTCTTCCTGAATTGGATGAGGATATATGGTCAGATCATCTAGTCTTGAATTACTTATGCATGTGGGGAAACGTGGAAACATTTTGAGCTACCGCATGTTTGGAAAATGGCTTGTGAAAAGGACTCTGAAAAGAGGAGAGAGGGCCGTCTCTCGACTGCGCAAGGTTGCCTTGATTTCCTACGTGGAGCTGACTTGTGCTAGCATTGCATGGGTGCCAAGATGAAGCGGTATCTATTTGAAATGAGAATTGCCCTTTCTCCTCTTTAAAAATATAACTAAACTCATGTCCCTTTCTCTCCCCCCCCCCCATCTCTCATTTTCTTCTAGGTTATAATGTATGACAAACACAGAATAAGTACAACTCTATAGCCAAAGGGATCCCGAGGACTTGATTACAGTCGCTTCAAGCCTGATAGTTTGTCCGTGCGGCTGCTCCCCCTCTCCCTTCTGCTCACGCCCATTTAGTCAACTAGCATTTCTTCTAGCAACTTCCCATCCCACTCCACGGGTGAAGAAGACTTGGGTTCCACTGTGATCTCGGTCTACTTAGCCTATTGCCTACCTTTGGTTCCTGTTCTACTCTCAGCAGCGGTGCTTCCCTGGATTTGCATTATTCTTTATTAGGTAAGGCCCATCAATTAATAAAGGAAGCTATTTATGGAGCGATATTACTATCTATAATCAAGAGCATGCTTTTTCGGTTTGAGAGCATACTTTATTATTAATTTTATGTTCAGATTTGTAATACTCTGTCTCAGAACCCTGCTCTCGCACACAAATAGCACCTGCTTGCACTTGGATGTGTTGTTGCTTGCTCAGATTTCTTCTGTGCACGTGTGGAGTCTCTGCTCTTGGATATTTTTATGCAACAACCCTATCAAAATTTCCCGACCAATAGAATGCCAGCTGCAGTGTCAACCAATGAAATGATAGTTTGCTGTACTTCTTACAGCATCCCACAGGGCAGTTACTCCTTAACTGGGTTTTTAATCCACTCTCGGTCTCTCCACGATTTAATTAAATGTACAGTAAATATATATACCAGCGACCGTACTTTTTTCTTTTACAATCATAGCTACATGTAATTTTAGCCATATCTGTAAACACTACAGGCCCTCTCCTGGAGGAACTGGAGACAAACCTCTGATCACCATTGGCTCTAAAACTGTGTTGTGTGTGTATATAAGCTTTGTGAAGACTGTCGGCCTATATCATTATTTTATTAGGGGGAATTAAAATAAATTGAGCTAATAAAATAAGGAGTTATATCAGTAGAAACTGACTGACACAGTTTAATACATTTAAATGAATATATATATATATTTAGGGAATATGCATGTAAAAACAGACTCAGTTAAGGCATCATGTCAATGCCAGGTGCATTACCGCCTCCTTCTGCTCCGGAGAGTGGAACGACCAATAGACTTAATGTCTACATCCCTCTCTTCTTTGGGCACATGTGAGTTCTCTTTTAGAGGAATGAAGGTATGTCGATATTAAATCTATTGCCTGTTCCACTCCGGAGCAGAAGGTGGCAGTAATGCGCCAATAAGATGGATGCCAACCACCGTAAAGCTAGAAGC